>JAHZNG010004551.1:0-12582 GCA_027744375.1 Orchesellides sinensis
GTAAGAAATTAGTAAAAAAAGGTGTGTTCAATATGGTGAAGCTGACGACATCCAGTGCAAAGACTCGGGAGAAGAGTAGGGCCTTCATCCCGTCCATGGATGCCATTAAGGCAGACAAAATTACGGATGTAAGATATAATTTGTGTGAACTGTTTTAGTATTTTTTAAAAAATTAATTGTAAATTGGAATTTAAAATGGGCGTATTTAAATTTGGATTTTTAACACTTTTTTTAGCTATCTCACAAGTATTGGGCGTCATACAACCCTGAAGAGCATGCTCCTTTTGATCAGTCTATAGTGGATGACATTTATCTTAACGAGCTGGTTCAGTCAAGGTAATAATTTTAAGCCATGATAATTTGAAAATGAGCAAATGTTGTTTGTCTAATTAACACTTAAAATATTTTGTGTTGTTTGTGTATGTAGTTTTCATACACGAAGGATCGCTCTTCTGGAGATCAGTCAGTATTTGGAAAACTATTTATGGCCTAATTTCAACCCAGAGACGTCCAGTTTTTCTCATATTATGTCGATGGTGTGCATGATAAATGAGAAACATAGGGAAGGGTTGAATGTGTGGGGTGTAAGTAAAATTTATACTTGTAACGTTTTTGTAAAAAGCAGTTTTAGTTGAGTTTGAAGAATGAATCTGAAATGGTTATATTACTATTGATGGGATTCTGTAGTGTTTTCAAGATGATCCGGAGAAATTCGCCAAATTTTTCCATCGGGTCCTGTCATCAATGCTGGATGAAGCGAAGACAAGATTGCATGAAGGAAGGTCCCTGTTACACTTTCTGAATAGTGCGTTTGGCTCCCTTGAAATTGATTTGGTTCGCAAGCAAGTTCAGGGCTTGGTTTCACTACACATTTGGCATTGCATTTCAGAGGTATGTACTTACATATGACATACATACGACAGACTCATTTTAAATACAGTTAGTTAATGATCCCAGTTAACAATTTGGATATTTTATCCCGGCAGGGTCGACGAGAAGAAGAATTCAGAAGATTTCCAAAGTGGAAGAAATACTGGAAAGGAATGTTGAAAAGAGACAGCAAGGAGAGTGAAGAAAAACAAAAGCTAAACGAATTTAACAGAAGTTTCTTGCAAAAACTAATTAAAAACTTCCTCGAAATGATGGATGAGCAGGATTACATGCAGCCTGAGCTTGATAGTAATTTTGTAAAGTATTCGGAGAGGTTTATGGAAATGATGATTGACTTGCAAGCACTGCTGCCAACTAGACGATACATGAATATTTTGATTGATGACTTGCACTTGGTAGTCAGGTGTCAAATGAGCCCGTTTTTGGAACATGGTGATGGCCACTTATTTTCACAGCTTCTGGACAGATTAAAGTTTTATGCAAACTTTGAAATCTGTAATGAAACCGGAGACTCGATGAGCGAGTTGGACGTGATGCTAGAACATTACAACAAGATAACGAATTTACAGGTTAGCTAAATACGCAAAACTGATTCTAATTGAAAAGCATTACCAAAGGAAATAGTTTTTACTTGAACACTTTTTGAACATCTTTTGAATTGTAATTAGTAATTAAATATCTTTTTTATCGTTTGTTATTACAGGAGAAGGTGTTTGTAAATGCCCCTGACCTACGGCAGTTTGCTTTGAGCAATGTTTGTAACATTGATACTCGGAATAACTTGTTGAAACATTTCAAGCAGTTGAGCTATGATCAATTGAAAGAGTTGGCAGCATCGTTACATCTCATTCAAGACATATCTGAAGATGTAAACGAACATTTCATTCTTGAAGTACTGGTTAACAAATATGAGAAACGTGTTTCTCAGATTAAGCAGTTAAATGCAATGGCTCTATATCCGACTGAAGATATGATATGGGATGAAAATGTGGTTCCTTCGGACTATCATAGTGCTTCTGGACAAGTTTTGGCTTTGCCAAAATTGAATTTACAGTTTCTTACGCTTCATGATTACTTGCTAAGGAATTTCCAGCTTTTCAGATTGGAGTCTACATGTAACATACTTTATTATATTATTAATTAGGATTATATTCACGTCTATAAAAGATAATTAACGATTAATTTAATTCCACAGATCAAATCCGGCAAGATATTGAAGATGCCATTTTCAGACTACAGCCTTGGCAGGCTGAAGACGGTACATGTCTTTTCCATGGATGGGCTAGAATGGCGCAACCAGTACATCGTTTTACCGTCATACAAGTCTCAAAGCCTAATCTTGGAGAGTCAAAACCTTCAATGGTGAAAGCAGATGTTACAATAAATCTTAGTGTTCGAAGAGGGGTGAAATCAGAATGGGAATCCCTTAGAAAACATGATGCTTGTTTCTTATTAACAATCAAGCCTCCCAACAAAGCAGGTAGCTAATTAGTTAAAAATAGAAGACACCGAAGAATGTTAATTTACAAATGATTACACGAAAGATAATTATTAAAACCGTTTTAAATTAGCCAAGCGATACGACTTGAGGGGAGACTTCGTTTCGCAAGTTGGAATTGCATATGTCCGTGGTTGTGAAGTCGATGGAATGCTTGATGCAAACGGTCGTGTTATTGAAGAAGGTCCTGATCCACGCCCTCATTTACCTGGTGATACTCGAACCTTTAGAGTTCTTTTGGATCCTAACCAATATCAAAAGGATATGGATAATATTGCAAAAGGGAAGGAGGTACTGCTTCACATTTGATTTTGTACTAATGTAACTAATCATCAAATAGCATGACAATTTTAATTATTTTCCCTAATCATTTTTATGGTCAGGATGTCTATGAAACCTTTAATGTTTTCATGCGAAGAAAACCAAAAGAGAATAATTTCAAGGCAGTGCTTGAAACTATCAGAGATCTAATGAATACCAACTGTGTTGTACCTGATTGGCTACACGACGTAATTCTAGGATATGGTGATCCCAGCTCAGCACACTACTCAAAGTATGGTTGCAAGTATTCTGTTGTTTCTAAGTTTTGTTCAAGCAAACTTAATGAGCTAAATTATAAAGTAATTTTACTTTTGAAACAGGATGACGAACGAATTAGCAGTTTTGGATTTTAACGATACCTTCCTGGATATCGACCACCTAAAAGCTAGTTTTCCAAATTACTCTGTTCAAATAAAAGAGGCAAATACACCTGTTGAACGCCCATTTAGGTAAAAAGTTTAAACACAGTTTAATACATATGTATATATGTTGAACGGCAGAGCTGGCAACCGATTGTATTTCATTAATATAAACTCATAGGATTCAGTTTCATGATGTTATCCAAAAGCAAGAGGGAAAGGAGGAATCGGAAACCCCCAAAGTACTTACTGTGGAGCCCTACATTATTCCAAGCAGGGGTCCGTATCCAACCAATAAGCCAAACTTGTAAGATCATTTTCATAGACTACAACGCATATTGTTTTCAAACAGTACTTATCTAATATAGGGAATTTATTAAATTAACCACAATACAATGCAATAATGTTTCGTATTTTGATGAAATTAGAAATCAAGTTCCGTTTACGCCCACGCAAATTGAAGCCATTAAAAGTGGAATGCAGCCCGGTCTCAGTCTAGTTGTCGGACCACCTGGTAAGTGTTCCACCTGAATAATGTTTACTTCTAAATTCTACATGTAAATTTTGTTAGATAGTGTGAATGTATATTGGCAGCCTTTACAAATTTTTTTATATTTTTTGAAAATCAAATCACAGAATGGAGAGGTGCTTAATTAAAATTAATATTTTATTTAAGGTTTTTTAAGCTATGTTAGAAATTAGAAACAAAACTAACCATCTTTGAAACAAACTTTCAGGCACCGAAACCCGAAGTAGTGGACGAAGCTTTTCCTTTTCAACAGTTTTTTGCAGATGCCCCACAACCCCTATTCTCAAGAAAGAGCTATGAGGCTGACCTTGAGGTGGCAGAAGGATGTTTCAGATACATTAAAAGGATATTCGATCAGTTGGAAGAGTTCAGGGCATTTGAGTTGTTACGATCTGGGCTGGACAGATCAAAGTATTTGCTGGTCAAAGAAGCCAAAGTCATCGCTATGACTTGTACCCATTCGGCTTTAAAACGACGAGAGTTAGTCGATTTAAGTAAGTAAATAATGGCATTTACCATAATGAAATATTATGCGAAATATTAAATATCTTTGTCAAACTTATCTCGCAATTCCTTGAAATTTTAGTTTTTCAGTATGATAACATCCTAATGGAAGAAGCAGCTCAGATATTGGAGATAGAAACTTTTATACCTCTGCTCTTACAAAATCCTGAACAAGGAAAAGTTCGACTTAAAAGGTGGATTATGATTGGTGATCATCATCAGTTGCCTCCAGTAATTAAAAACATGGCATTCCAGAAGTATGGAAACATGGAACAGAGTTTATTTGCTCGGTTTGTAAGGCTGGGAGTTCCAACAGTTGAGCTGGATGCACAAGGACGTTCACGTTCAAGGTTTGAAAATATTTGAATTCATTTTTACAGCAAATATTATATTACAAGGCGAATCTTTAATGGTATGATATAAACTTAACCTATAGCATTGCAAATCTCTATAAGTGGAGATACAAGAAGCTAGGAGACCTTCCCCATGTTTATAGCGAGCCGGAGTATCAAATGGCAAACCCTGGATTTGCCTTCGAGTATCAGTTAATCAACGTTGTAGATTATAATGGCGTAGGAGAGACTGAACCCAGTCCATATTTCTTCCAGGTTAGTCTCGCCAGTTAATGCTTTCCATAATTTTACCCCGTAATTAATAACCTCGGTAATTTAATAATCTCTTTCCTAGAATTTGGCGGAAGCGGAGTATGTGGTAGCAACATACATGTACATGAGACTTCTCGGTTATCCGGCAAATAAAATCACCATTCTTACAACTTATAATGGACAAAAAGCATTGATCCGAGATGTTCTAAATACTCGTTGCATTAATAATCCTTGGTTTGGATCTCCACACAAGGTATGTTGCTGGTTTCTGGTTTGTATATACTTGGATTATAAAACGATGACTTGTATGTAAACATTTATCATATGTTTTTCTCGTAAAATTTGTATGTGTTTTTAAATAGGTTACTACAGTTGATAAGTATCAGGGTCAACAAAACGACTACATTCTACTATCTCTCGTTCGGACGAAGACAGTAGGTCATTTAAGGGATGTTCGGAGATTAATTGTGGCAATGTCTCGAGCTCGTCTGGGCCTTTATATATTCGCACGGATACCATTGTTTGCAAATTGTTATGAGCTTGCTCCAGCATTTAATATCGTAAGTCTAAATAAGCATGATAACGTTCTTAAAATGCTAAATAATTATGTTGAAATTTGTCCAAGTCACTGTGTTTGCACTTTTTAACAGTTAACTCAGCGTCCATCCTCCCTCCAATTGTATGCAACGGAAACATACCCATCAGAGCGAAAATTAGAAGACAAGCTAGAGGATATTGTTACTATTAAAGACATGCCGCACATGGCTTCTTTAGTGTATGAAATGTACATGCAACGAATTGAAGTCCTCAAGAAAGAACAAGCTCTGAAAGGCGAGGAGGTGTGTCTTTGCTAAATAAATATCTTGTAACTAAAATCATTTCCATTAAACCCAGTTTCATAATAAACTAAAATGCAAATTCCTCCCAGGTGGCTGCAAACATCTCAATACCAATTAGCCTTGATAAAAGTCAGTTGCCTACACCAATCGAGTTCGAAGGATCTAGTGCTGCTGAAGGGAACGTTGTAAAAATGGATACCGAAGAAGAGACCAAGAGTGACCAGACAAGTGAAATGGAAGTTGACAAAGGCGAAACCGTGCAGGCTTCTCCGGAAGAGAGTGTCAGCAAACCAGATACTCAGACTGAGTCGTAAATTTAATTGTATATTTTATTGTAATTTAGTTATGTTTGATTGAACCCCTTGAGTCCCCATTTATAACTTATACAATGTCTTCATTTTTAATTTTTAAGTCTTGATTGATTGGAAATATAAATATTTCATATACACCATCAAAGAATAAAAATGTTAATCTTGAGTTAATTAAATTAGTATTTTGGGTTAAAGCAATTGCTCAGCTACAGCCGGCATATACTAATTGTAAGTTATATATTATTATAAAACATACCATAATTAAAAGGTACGCCTTACACTAATAACTCAAAGCAAAATCAATTGCCCAATCAAGATTCAAGAATCCTTTGCTCATATGACATGCATGTCCAATCCAATGTTTGTATTTACTATTTACATACACTTCATTTCATTTACCCAGCAAGATACTCAAATACTGTGTAGGGGAGCGTACGCATATTACAACAACATGAACCTCATATATTCTACAGCACTATCAACCCTTCCCCCCATTTTTTTGCCCTAGCTTAATTTTAAAAAGAAATGTCATTGTGTGAAAACTGTTCACCTCTATTTAATATATTTCTGCTACCGTAATATAATTACAGCCCCTAAGTGCATTTGATACTATTTGCGAAGACAGCTGTGTTGTGGGCTACCTACCTGTCAGAAGAAGCTGAAAGCGTTTAGCTTCCGCCGTAGTCCCGTAAGCTCTTAGCAGCGTATCACAGCTGATAAGATGTACTACATCAGCGTTCTTATCATAAACTAATTTAAATATACCGATGTAATGTAATTTTCTCTTTACTCTGTACTAAAGAAGACATTCAACGGTGTAGTAAGTCTTTCAATTTATCAAAATTCCATTTTGACTTACCTTAGATAAAATTGCTATTGTTTAATTAATTATTTAATTAATTAATTTTTGTCGCAGTAAATATGGATTACTTAATCAACTAGAAGCAGTCAAGAGAGAATTTTATTCAAGATGTATTGGGAGTGGACAGCGTTACCAACTTCCGGAAATGAAGATCTGTCAGGTGTGAGAACATCTGTTTTAGAGAAACTTCCGATTGAAGCTGCAAAAGATGTAGTACTTCCGGTTGTACGGCATATTGTGTCCTCTTTGGGAATCTCACAGCCCCCAGCTCCAAGTTCTTTTACAACTGATGGTGAAATTGAATGGTGTCTTCAGGTAATTTGAAATTAAAATGGATGGTTTATTTTGCTAGATAATTTTTCTGTAAATTTGTAAGTTTTGATGTGTTTTTGAAATTTTGCAGGTTATATGTCACGGGCTTAGCCTACCGTTTTCCGAACATGACATCATTAAGGACTGTGTCAGTATCTATTGCGAGTGGCTCTCGTGCTTGGCACCGGTGCCGAAGATTTCTGTTCCGAAGCCGATCACAGACAGACCAAATTTTTATGCTAGGGCGATGATAAACCACTTTTATCATTTGTTCTCTCCACGGAAAGGAGAAGGTAGGTTTACCAGTTATAATGTATAGTTGACAGTAAAATATAATTATTGTGTGTGGGTTAATAATTAAATTAAGTTTTCTCTTTGGGAGTTGGTATTTTTATGGTAATTTTCTGTCTTTTACAAGTCTGGCCTTTTTTGTATTGTTTGGATCTGGGTAAAAAATTTGCAATATTTGCCTTCACTGTGTTAAATTGTTTATTCAAGAGATTTTGTTTTACATTTATGCAGGGCAAGATACCATTAATAGACAAGCTGTCCTTTGTCACCGTGTTTTGAGAGTGTTACAGAACAGTATTCGAACATCAGAAATTCTTGACGCTGAAACTTGGGAATGTATTCTGCTTTTTCTAATTGGAATCAATAACGCTATTTTGTCTCCACCCTCAATCAGGGAAGATATTGGTGATCAACTTTGTGAGCGTGTACTTAGTGTCCTGTTTGAAGTTTGGTTACTAGCCTGTGGCAAATCATTTCCGTCCCCTCCACTCTGGAAAACTTTACGGGAATCGTGTCAATCGTGGAGGCACCGAGCAAATTTGTTTGACCAGTGGAACCGGATAAATTTGTTGCTTGTTGGGCGAGTCTTGAACATTATGTATGGACCAGGATACATAAGATTAGGTATCAGCGTAAACCAATGGATGTTGTTATTTTACTTATAGAAAATGAGCAATTGTATCCATAATTTCTGTTGGGTTTCCACTTCTAGGCGATGACGATGGCACGCTGGTCCCAGTAAATATGACTGATGATGCAATTGTTCAAACGTGGTTTCGATTTCTTCACTGTTTAGGAAATCCAGTGGAGCTTACCCAACCAACAAAAATCAGTCAGACTCAAAATTTTCTGCAATATGCCATCGCATCTGAAGGTGTTATTGATCCTTGTCAGCATCCTTGCCTCTCAGTGCTGCCAGCCATTTTTCACCAGGCAATGCAAGGAATTGCTGCCCTAGTTGATGCGTTTTTAGGTACCCTAGAGTCGGATTCTCTTCTTTTTTCTTTACATTTGGATTTAAATTTTAATGATGGATTATTCAATGTACCATTTTAAACACAGTTTTATTACGTAGTTCAAGCAAAGCGGTTTGGATTTAGCATTTGGGAGGGAGAAGGCTTAAATTATATAAATGGTTTATATTTCTTTATGTATATATATTGGATATTGGGCTATTTCGTCGGGTATATAGGGATTCCCCCGCAAGGAAAATTGGAAATTGCAGCACCTGAAACCCCTCAGCCAATTTCCAGTCCAGTACCGCCTATGAGAAGGCTAGCGAAAAGCTTTAGTGTTTCCACTTCTACTACTTCGAGTATTCCTAAGGGTATATATTTAGAAAAGCACTTAAATAAATGTTTTGCATGGGAAATGTGTATTAGACGCTATTTTATAGTGCGGATATGCATACATTTTGCTTTCGGTTTAAGGTTTTTGATTTAGCTTATTGATATTTGTAGTGGTCGTTAATTTAATTATTTTGGTGTTTAAAGTAACATATACATATTATGCATTCGGGGCAGATTCTTCGAACTTTACATTTTGGAGTTATGTTTTTATTATCTTTGCGTTCTTATAAAAGCTTTGTATTTTAGAAGTGCTTAAGAACAAAAGTCCTTTGTTTGCTGCTAAAACACTAAAAACTAACTTTGCGAATGACAGTTTTAAAAAACACTTCGACTGTCTAAAAGTAGTAACAGAATATAACTACTTAAAACGAAAACAATTAAATCATTATGGGGCGGAATCAATGATAAAAATTTTTCAAACAGGCATGCCAAGAACATCAATTCTTGGTATTACTACACGATCTAAAGATACATCGTCCATTCCATCATCATCGCAATCAAGTATTCATAGTACAACGACTGAATCTGGGTCACACATTGAAAGTACTTGCGTATCCAGTCGGCTTTCTCCTCTGCGACCTCGAGTGAATAGCATTCTCCATTTGTTTGGACCCTGGCTGTTTGAAGCTGCGCTAATTTCATGTGACATTTCAAAAACAGGTTAATCGATAACTTTCTAGTTAATTAGGTATTTGTGTTACGTGCTATATAATAATTTTTTTTTTGGTTTTCTAACGTAAGATGGAGAAGTGCGCCGAACTTCAAGGGGATCAGCGGTTCCAGCAGCATTACCAGAGTCGATCGATATACCAAATGCTATAACAATTGATAAGTATTATCAAGGAAGAGCTGAAGCAATTGCAACACTTTGCAGAATATTTTGTTCAAAGAAAACCGGTGAAGACATTCTACCTGCTTATTTAGCCCGATTTTATATCGCTGTGCGAAAAGGCCTGAAGGTGTGAAAAAATTATAAATCTAAAACTATAGCTTTTACATGAATTACACATTTCAAACTAATTTATAATTTTTTCTTAGGACACGCGCCATGAAGTCCTCATATCCATTCTATCAAACTCTTCAAATTTATTAAGAGTTGACTTGGATGGAGTGACTGTTCTGGTTCCTGTCATTGTTACTGCATTAGAAGCTGTGTTACCAACCAAAGATGCCTTGAGAAGTGACTTAAGACGTTCAGCAATCCAGCTTTTATTGTCTCTTCTTGCTTTGCCTCTACATTTTCTGGTAAATCTTATTTTAAGCTATATCTACGGTTCTCACTTTGAATTTTATTAGTATACTTAAATTGAACTTAAATTTAATATGTACCAGAATGTTCCAATCAGAGATATCCAGGATAAATCAAACCATGCTACAACATTTATACAACTAAAGCCAAGACTTGCAAACGTATTAATCAGTGCATTGCAAGTGGAAACGGATTCTATTAACATTCAAATGCTTTTAGGTAAATACAATGGGAAAAGATGGTCACATGCGTACTCACAGAATTTTATGGGCTTCTCTGTTATATTACTTCCTTCACGGTTTTCTTGTTTTAGGTGGGCTTATAATGCTCGTGTCTGACACTGCTGCGTTTGAAGATGTTGATAAGCCACCAGTCCCATTAGGAACAGAATCCCCCACTAATTTGCTGTCATCTGGTAAACTGTTATATAAGAATCTATGTGTGATAAAAACACGATATCCAATGCCTGTATTGTTAACTGTGTTGTCCTATTTTCCCTGTTTTGGTTATATGCACCACCCCCTGCCTTGTTTTGTTATTTGTGCATGCAGAAAGTGCGAGTATGCGCAGTTATAGTGATTACAGCAACAGCTTTGATGAACACACATACGCTGATTCAAGTTCTAATCAAATTGGTATTTTTAATTTCTTGTTTTGTGCAGTGTAAATATGTTTATATTAGATTGGTTGGATGTTCGAAACAAATAATGTCTACTTTACTGTTTAGATTCTGCTCATGCACTTTTTGTTCGAGCTACATATTTGGTTTGTCATCGGTTGATTTCGACATGGAAAACGGACCTGCCTGTATCCCTTGCAGCTTTGGAGCTCCTTAATGGTCTTGCAAGAATAAAAGTTCAGGATCAAGGTAAAAATCATAATATGGCAAGAGCTTGTTAAAAATACGTGTATTGGTTCACTTGATTTATGTATATCTAATTTGACAAATTACATAGATCCATTGGAATGTCGACGTGCGGTGAAATGGGTTTGTGATTTTATAATCCATCAATGTTCACGTCCGCCTAAGGATCACTCAAAGGATCTCCACTCCAGTATTGTGGCAGCTTTCCAGTGTGTAACGACATGGCTAACAACTCATCCTTACTTACTAGAAGATAAAGAATCTCTGTTTACAGTATTGGAAGTTGTCGAGTTTGGAATATCTGGAACTAAATCTCAGGTTTTGAAACAATAGAGCAATTATTATTTATAGATTTTTGTATTGAGAAAACATGGTATTAAAATACTGAGACTAAATTATAGGGTAAACCTGGTGAACCAGTTAAGCTGAAGAACGACAAAGATCTCAAGCCCGTTTCATTAAGAGTTCGGGATGCTGCGGAGGCTTTGCTCGCTGTTATTTTTGAGCAGGTTGAAATCTTATAACAAAAGCTTTACTAAATCAATTCCTAATCTAATCACGAAAATACCTCTAACAAAAATCGAAAAATGCTTTTAGGTTGGCCGTTATAATCCATTTCAATCCAGTGGAGTCAAAACTTCAATTGTTGATGAGTTTGTTTTGCTGGGGCATGGGGGTTCGCAAGGAACAGTCAACAAAGCTGCTGTGATAAGCCAGTTCCGGTATTTTGTTATTGATCATGCAATTTTAATTGCTCTGCATGAAGAACCGTTAACTAATGATCCAGGTGCGACTGACTTAATCCAATTAATTTCGTACGCAAAAGTGATTTATATTCCATCGAAGTAAAACGGTAAAATTGATGATGTTTGTAGATCCACAACCTACATTAACGGCTATCATCCGTGGGCCGATGGGCCAAAATGCTTGGTGCTTTCAATTAAGACATTTGCCACGTTATAAAGGAAAGTCATTTTCATCATCAGGCAATACTTTGGGTAGACCTTTGCCCATGAACGATGTTGGGTTAAGGCACGATGTTACCCATCTGGTTTTCTCTGTCCGCTCTTTACATAAAAAATATGAACAGTATCATTTGTGCGATAGCTTGTTCGATCTAATGTTTCAAGTTCCATTATAAAATTTGGATGGCTGGAATCAATCGACACAATTTTTTGCGAACTAAGATCAGCAGAAATCTGCAAATAGATGCAGCCTTGAAATGTTTTGACTTTGATAGAACTTTGATTTTACAATTTTAGCTTATGGCTACACTTAACAATATCTACAAAATACACAAACCTGTGGCATAATATAACCCAAATGGCTTAACAGTAAACGAGCAGTTTGGAATTCTGTGGAGCACGGTGGTGCTTGTGCCTCTGTCCTTAAGTTCGGATATGTATTTGAATTCTGTTCTCTGATATGATTCGCAACTCCTTTTTCTTGTCTAATTTGATTCTCCAAAATAATCGATAACCGATTAAGTTCTAAAGAGTCCTGGTCCGCATTTACTGATTTACAAACTGATGAATCAAGTGGTGGGATTGCTTTGTCTCTGTTGGTTGCGCAAAGAAAACACATACATAAAATTGTGACATGGCACTCGATTAGAAAAACAACTAAATAACGATTGGACAAAAAACATACGCTCGACATGTAGGAATGCGATCAGCCATTTCTGGAAAAAACCGATGGGTAACATCGTGCCTTAACCCAACATCGTTCATGGGCAAAGGTCTACCCAAAGTATTGCCTGATGATGAAAATGACTTTCCTTTATAACGTGGCAAATGT
>JAHZNG010004552.1:0-13487 GCA_027744375.1 Orchesellides sinensis
AATGAAAGGCAGTCCAATCTATCAAAAAATACAATTTGGGTTAGAGAGCAAAAGCAACCTTACCAAATCCTAACAGAAAAATAAACAAATACATACAACATATTTTTTAACGAATTCGAGTACATACTGAGGCTTTCTCTTTAAGAGATTTGTAAAATTCTTTCTCCTTATTTTTCAACGATTCAATATCTCCACCGGTACCGTCACGCTCGCTATCTGATAAATAACCATGAGGAACCATCCACCCCTCTTCATCTTCCTCTGCATCAGCTCCATCCTCTTGCTCTTCTGTTTCTTCCCTGTCTGAATCTCCGATTTCTTCCCCATCTTCAGGCTCATCCTCCCACTCATCGTCAGAGTCAAATTCGTAATCCACTTCCTATAATATATGTATAGACCGAAAAATGTGTAAGGATAAGGACCTTTTTTTAAATGATTAAAAATTAGAAGCAAAACCCTTTCTCACTTATCACACAACCAAACCACACTGTTTATACAAATTAATTTTATAACAAAGAACCGTACCTCCTCTCGTACTAGTGGCTGTCGCGCAGTTACTCGTTTGGACTTGCGCTTCCAAGTTCCCCAATAAGCAGGTCGCCTATTCTCATGAAACTGCAACAGCTTCATTCTCCACTTTATGTATCCTGACATGGATTTGGGATCTTTCATATTATTATCATCCAGAACCTGGATTTCCGGAGAATCTTTCACATATCTAACTTCAGTTCTTCCATTTTTTCTGCTCTTTTCAATTTTTAGTCGACTTAAATACAATTCGTGAGATTCATCCGAAGGAGCAGACACGCCTGACTCTGAATCACAATGTTGCACCAAAGAATCAAGAACAGACTTTTCTTGCTCAGAAAGCTTTTCTCGTCTACACAAAGGAGCAACAGCCATATCAGTTTTTATTTGAAAAGGCAGGGGGTTGAATAGCGACGAATTTTTCGTAGCAGCTTCAACGGGAGTACTCGAGCTAGTCCCTGACTCCTCTGATGAAAGCTCAGTAGGATACGCGTTCACTCCGTCGATTGTTTGTACTTTTGGGGCAGATGACTTCTTGAAAAAATTTGTAAATAGCTTCGCCTGCTTTGCTTTCTTTTCCTCCAGCTTTAAGCGTTCCCGTTCCATTTCTTCCGTCTTCAACCGCGTTCCAACTTCCTTTCCTCTTCTAATCGACGCTTTTCCTCTTCCTTCTTCAGTCGTTCTGCTTCTCTCTGTTTCGTTTTCTCGAGCTTCTCTTGCTCTTTTTTCTGTTTTTCTTCCTCCAGCTTTCGTCTCTTTTCTTGGCGTTCCTGCAATAGTACAAATACATATCAATAACTCAACTTTGAAATCTGATGTATAGTAATTCAGTACTAAATACACATGCTAAAATCTGAAATATGTTAATTGTAAAAACAAGCATCACCTGTTCTCGTAAATTCTTCTCTTCAGGCGTTAATCGTTTCCGCTTTTTAGCACTAGTAGGTGTCACTGGTTCCGGTGTTTTGAAACATCCATTATCCAAATTCTTATTGGAAACCGGTGTTTTAGAAGATGACGCTTTAGCAATTGGCGTGCTTGGACTGGGAACACTTTTACTGTCCTTTTCTTCCGAGCCTGATTCCTCAGCAGTATCTACATCCATCGGAGTAACCTCTGCGGGAGTAGCGCTTGCCCCCAATGAACACTCCGCCTCCCCACTGCCTCCTGTTTCTGTCATGGTTGTCTTCGCCTTCACTGATTTATCTTCATAAAGTTTATAAAAAATACTACAATAATTGAAGGTATTTCATGCAAACTAACAAATAAGCCGTGTCTACGCCTAACTCTTCATTATACATAACATTATCAGTATTTATACCTTATGGCAGAAGTAACTGCTGGCTGAATGACAGCTGACGATGGCAATTCCTATTTCAATAAAACACTTACTCAACTAACCACTGAATATTATAACAAACACTTGAAGCTAGCACACACAAATTCAAACGCACAGTAAATCTTTTTGACAAAACAAGACTTATAAGCCTGGCCACGGCCACGGTCACTAAAAATCGGCAAAAGTTGTTGATTATACTGTTTGTGAGCACTAATAATACTCTTGATTTGTTTTTCAAAGAATCATAATACAATGAAAAAAACAATCACCTTCCCACAAAAAATCTTCAGCAATCCTACCACCACCACTGACCATCAACTATCCGGAAGTTCCACTTCCTGCAAATTGCTGATCAGTCTTTACGTAAATTCTGGCGTTCCTTGCAGTCACACAACAGCACAAAATTATTTATCTTTTGAATTTTTTAATTGTTCAGTGCCACCCACAGGCAATTCATACTCTTTCCAGTGTCCTTTTCACGATTGAAATAGCTATGAAACTGAGTAGAACCTAAATTGACAACAAAATATGCACTAGCCGCATCTCCCAGCCCGCTTTGTCAGAGAACCGTAGGTTTGATGAATGAAGAATGGGAAGGAGCCATTGAAAGGTGTTTACATACACAGTAGCATTTCGCCCCAACTCTTACCTTCTTCTCGTTCAGTCAAAGTGAACAAAGGAACTTGATAAACAAAGGCACACTTCCACATCTCCACTCATCTGTACTTATACGAGATGGAGATAAAACACCACCACCTATTTCTTATTTACACCCTTTTGTACCTATCATATATCTCCATTCTAAAGAAGAACAGACACAGACTAGACGACTTTGTCAGATATTGACTGTAACATTTCATTCGTGGTGACAGGACGGAGATTATATTAATATTTTATAATAAATTGAGATGTATGAAAATACTCCTCATTGTTCGTATTTTTATGTGTACCTCATTTCATGCGTAGTTAATTGCGTAGTTTATTTTATACAGACATACAGATTTCAATAAGCAAGTTTAAAGCATTTCTCGTTTCTTGCAAGTTATTCAATTGTCATTGCAGCATAAAGCATAAAGGAAAATCATTCATGAGTTGAAAATATATTTTAATGGTTTTTGCAGTATTTCAGATTATGTGGATGTGGAGTTCGTGTGGGGGAACAAAGTAATTGTTAACTTTGATGGTGACAGGAACAGTGACAAGAGAGATTTATTGTAGATTTTAATTTTAATAGACATTTGAAACTCTGTGTTTAAGAAGAAACAGAAAATAAGAAAGAAAGAAAGATCGAAACTTTCACTTCAAGCCATCGCATCGCAGGAAGGAAGTCCAGTCCAGGTCATTTAATCCTATTTGAATTACGTATCAATATTACGGGTTAAACGGTGAAACATCAGTCATCAGAAAAAGTACTTCAATATATATACATATACATGCATTTTTGTATCTTGGCGTTTTTGATAACTTAGTGAAAGTAACAAAGTATATGGATGCTATACCTTCAACTTCAACTTTACCCACGATCAGATCCAGATTCCAGAGTTTTTCGTGAGCTTTTGAACTGAATGAACTTTTAAGAATTTCTTCGTTTACTTCATGCAGGCATACCTATTTGGCTTGTGGCATTAGAAGCTATTTGAGATTGGGAAGGATAATATTATATGCCGAATATGGGATGGGATGCGGATGTGGAGTCAGAAGAAGGTACTACTAAGCTACGTAGGTATGTATAATTCCATTCATCATGAAACGATGTATTGTGGGGTTACCAGTTACCAAAATGTACTTAGTACGACATTGCAATGTACTCTTCTGTACACTACACAAGAACATTATATCTATACATAAAGCAAGGGAAGATTGTGTAGAATAGAATGATGAAGTGATATGCTGATGTTGGTAGTTATGTATGAGGAGGAGAGATCTAAATAGAAAAAAGACTCATATTCACATTTACATCGCAGATCACAGGCAACCTAGCCTAGAGACAGAAGAAGAGGAGAGTTTAGTTTAGTACAACGCATTATATCCATTGAGAGAGAGAAGAGCTCTCTTTTTCATGGACACGTCCATGTAATGCTTGAAAGGAAATGCCTGAAGGGAATCAAATAGTTTTGAGATGACTTGACACTTGCATTCCATTCTGGGAATTTGTAAGCGTACAAAAAATCGTTTAGATCGTAAAAGAGTTGAGTTCGTGTCATCCTCCATCTGTCTGTTTCCGTTATGTATAAAAGATCGGGTAATTTGGCATTATATTTAGTTGCAGCTTCCGTAAGAGGAAAGAGGAGACTTTAACATTAATCGTAAGTCAGATATGCTTTTTAAGAATAATGAATGAACCCAATTGTCTTTTTAAGATATATTCAGTAAAGTTTACAATACAAAATGAATGGATATACGGTATACGAACCAGCAAATATGCAATAGCATCTTCTACAACGTTCCAGTTTCCAGTTGTTTGCTAGGTTTGTAAGCTTGTATACGACAAAATATAACATAGAACGACTTGAGCTTACCAATTCTGTTGGTTTGAAAAAGCAGATGATAATTTTTTAGGCTGTCTGGAATGTAATATCTGGATTAATTACAGTTTGCTGTCAATATTTAAGCAGAGTGGGATAATTATGTACTTTTAATTTTTACAATAAAGGAGTAAGTCCATTGAACTAAATGACCTTATATATGTAAATAACCAATGTGTGTAACGTCTCATTGTCAGGTGAAAATCCAGGAATTTTGTGGATAAGAAAAGCAAGCAGAAAAGTAGATCAGATCAGTTGTACTTGTACAGTTGTCAGAGGCGAAATGTGTAACAACGAAGACTAAAGAACATATGATCGTAGCAAAACAATAATAATACAAATAACACAAAACATTAACCTTTCTCCAAAGAGGTGTTGATATTTTATCGATTATTTAATAAAGTCGAACTTTTACAGTAGTAAAGTGAGATTGCGTGTTACCTTCCAATATTAATTACTTGTCTTTTATGTGGTAATGATTGATTATAGGTTGATTAAGTTTATAATTTATATATGGAGATAGAGTTTGAATGTAATTATTGGTAATGGTTTCTGTTTTAGATATTCGAGGTCTGAGTCTGAGGGGATTTGTTTGAAGAAGGTCCAAAGAAGTGTCATATCAGACATTAAGAAAGAAGGAAAGATTCATTGGAATATATTTGGATGAAGATAAGAGATGAAAGTGGAAAGCATCGGATAAGTGAGGACCCAAGAAAGGAAGTAACTGTCGTGGGAGTTAAATGTTAGAAACGTGAATTAAGAAAAATTTACTTGCTACATTTGTGTATCCCCATCATTTCCGCCGAGGTCTCTAGTAGCTTTTGACATTAAGTTATTGAAAATTGTACGGGAAGTAATCTACGGTGTAGCTAGTTTCTATGATTAATTAGGTTTTCGAAATGGAAAGAACGTTCTCAATTCTATTTTAAACCAATCAGCTAATGTTATCGTTTAAAAAATAGTTTAGAGGTGTGGTGGGAGTCGTAGTCTTGAAAATAATCTATAATCTGTGTGTTGATAGAAGTTTTTAGTAATTTAGGGGTAATGTCGAAACTTTTGTTAACTAGACGTTGTAATTTTTGTGGCGTGTCGTCGTTACTTCTAGTTTATGCTTGGTCTGTTTTGAGAACTAAAAGATACTCAAGTGATCCAAATTTTTTCAGTACACTGTTTTTGTAAGTGAAGAAGTTGTGTCCAAATTTTTTTGCTATTTGAAAGTTAGTAGATAATTGGAGTGTGTTGGTGGTTGTATAGTCAGAGTACACTCGTATTATTCAATTTAAACGCTGGTCTGGTGGGGACGCGGACGGGTCTGGCTGCCTGTAACTAAGTCGTAGGAGTAAGCTTCTATAGTTTCCACTGGGCTGAAGTGATTTAGAGTTTTACTGCAGTACAGATCATCAATGGAGGGAGATAATGGAAGAGATGTGTATGATCAAGTTGACAGCAGCAATTATAACGGAGAAAGCATTCAACGAAGGGCAGCAGTATCAGGTTCAACGCAGACGGATGATTTGGACACTGTAGATTCTAGAGTGGGAGTAATTGGGAGGTTACCAGTTCGTAATGGCGCTTGTCATGTCATTAGTAGTGGCAGTGAAGACTGCAATCAAGACGGTAATGTAGTTGCTTAGTTCTATACTTGGGAAGATGAAAATGAGAAAAGGAGTAGTTGACTAATGATGCCTTTTTTTATATTCGCTACGATGTAGGAGGGCTGTTCTCTAACTTAATTACGATGGTGCTGCCAACTAGGAGAAAAAACGAAGATGACAGTAACGCTGGGGAAGAATTGTCATGTGGAGCGTATCCCCCAGCTGCAAATAGTCGCTGCGTTTCGACGCAAACTGAGGAGTCCCCTCTTTCAGCACGAGGTATAGTAGCGCAAGACGCTTGTAAGCGAAAATGGCATTAATTATAAGTACCTAATTTAGGGTGTACGGTTTAAAAATTATAATTGTATGTTTGCAATTTTATTAGTCTTAATAAAATCAAAATTTGTTTTCAGCCCATGAGCTGTGCTGTATGGTTATTCAAGAATTGGCACTAGAAAATCCTATCCCGACACCTGCCAGGGATGATGTTTTTGAAGCACTCTGCTGCTGTGTTTGCGAAATATTAGATAAACATTCAATTTTGTTCAATGGAATGCTGCGGAGATTCGAAGTTACGGATTACAGAGTGTTTACCTCAATAGCTAATGAATTGTTTGAGGTAGCTTGCTTTATGTAACTTACATATTTAGATTTCAGGTTATATGATGCTAATTTATAAGTAGTTGAAAAAGTTATAAAGCTTTTTTTTCATTTTCAGGCTTCCTCAGATGTTTCCAGTTTTAGGATAACATGGGGCCGAGTTGTTAGTTTGTTCGCGTTCGCAGTTAGACTGGCTCAGAAGTACAAGGGAGTACAGGATGAAGATAAATTAGACAATGTTGTTCATTATTTGTCAAACTATATATCAAGACATTTGTTGGATTTTGTGGAGGATAACGGAGGCTGGGTAAAATAAACAAATCAATTTAATTTCAATTCTGTTTTGTTTCCTGCCATTTTTAATTTTGTAAATAATATTAATTTCATCTGTATATAATTTATTATAGGAAGGTCTAGTCAAACAGTTCCCACTTCCCGATTCTGAAGACAAGCAAATGAAGAGAGCTATGTTGTGGTCAGGCTTATGTGTAGGATTAGTAGCCACAATGTACGTGTCATCCTTCCTGTCCAAATAGAATTCTTTCTGTTGAAGCTGCCTGTTTTCTACTTTTGATCAGATCTACCTTTTGTTCGCCAAAAGGCACAGTAAAATAAATTCAACCGAACCGGAAGAGTAACAATGATACAACAGCTTAAAAACGGACATTCCAGATTCCGGATGAATACAAGTTACCCTTATCGTACTCTACAAATTACAAATTGCTGATTAAAATTACTTGAAGACTGGAATGGGACGCTACTGTATTGCGTCAAAACACAATATGACCAAAAGTAAGTTAGTAGTTAGTAACTGTATAATTAGTAACGATGATTAGAATTTGTTCAATTTAAATAATTGGGTCTTTCAATATATATAATAACATTATCAGTATTTTGCTTAACGATTTAAATCATATAAAAATTAGCAGAACAGCACTTGAAATGATAAGCGCATAGGAGTTAAACACAAACGAATCTATGAAATTTTTGTATTTATGTACTAGGCAGCGGGTGACATTTAAAATGTCACATCTGTATCAAAAATATCCAGTTGTGCAAAAATATGAGGTTGTAGTACAAATATTGATATTTCTTTATTACTTTAACGTGTTTTTATACATATTATTTTGGTAAGAATAATGGAATGGAATAGTTGATATTTATATAGACTTTCACTAAACCCATGCAAATGATTCAGATTACTGAAATATTTCAGATTTATGGCCTAAACGTAAGTTACTTTATTACCTTGTCGTATGAAAATACTTCATCGAATTCTCTAAATATTCGTGAGCTATGCCAAATTTGACGTGCCTTTGCCTTCTTCCGATTTTTACTAAAAAGTTGTTTAAATGTTTCAACAGCTAAATTGTCTTCTTTTTCAAAATTTAAAAGAAACTCACTCATCCCTCCTCATGCGGCTTTAAATTATACATAGGTTGATAGATAAAGCATTTATTTAGTCTAAAATGTTATATTGTAAATCTTTGCAATAGTATTCTCTTGTAACTGTAGCGTTAAAGTGTTCTGTATGCGTAATTATGCCGTGTTATCCTTAAAAACCACCATGGCAGAATGTGTTCATGTGAATCTGCATTAACATTTTACAACTTTAGTTAACTAATGTTCAATATCTTCGCTGTCGAGGAAATCTAACTTAACTGCTGATGAAGCCGACGATTGACTGTAACATTCATAACGTTCATATTTATGTCAGTTAGTTGGTAGTTATCCGCGTTAAATATGTTACTGGTAATGTGATG
Organism: Orchesellides sinensis; assembly: GCA_027744375.1. NCBI lineage: Eukaryota > Metazoa > Arthropoda > Collembola > Entomobryomorpha > Orchesellidae > Orchesellides > Orchesellides sinensis. The sequence goes on from JAHZNG010004552.1 coordinate 8,351, forward strand.
TTGTTGTGAATTTCATTGTATCGTTCTTGCAGTAAGTAGAAAAGAAGAACTTTCGAGGAGTGTTATTGACGAAGCTTGCGATCTGAATAATTCTATTAATTTCGCAAATAAAGTTGATAATAAATACAATCTTTGCATAATTTGTATTTCCGGTATGCTTGCTTATTTATTTGTGTTATCTGTAAAATGTCGTAAGGTCTTTTTATTGTTTCCTACATATCTTCTTCATCTATCGTATCACAGGAATATCGGGCTTGGGGCTTAACGTTAGATTATAATTACATCCGTTGCATCTAAAATAACTAGCTGTTATCATTTGAATATATGTTTGAATTTTTTGGGGGTTTATGTTTTCGCATAATACAATAATATTCTCATTTGGGATGTCAGGTAAAGGGTTCCCAATCCCAAGATTCTTCTATTCATCTTTAGGGTATCGCCATTTTGATCCCAAATTGAATCAGTAGTAAAGATTAAACCATTTTCGAAAAGAAAGCATGGATTTTTCAAGTTGTTTTAGCTTAGCTAGTGGTCTCATATATAACAAAAGGCAATGGACAATGGAAATTAGCGATGTTTATTTGTTGTTTGGTCCTCAACCAGGGCCAGGACAGTGGTGGATGAATTTGAAAGATAAAAGGGCAATCTATGTACTCGTATGAAGTGATTTAGTCTAATTCTCAAACGTGTTCATAGTTAATTAGCTTTGTCATTGTAATTCTGGTCTGGCCAGGCAGAAACCAGTATGTAGTATATGGTCAATATTCTGTGTACACGTTAGAATTGAACTTTTCCATAATATTTCGTGTAGTTATGTGAAGCGGACTTGTGTCGTTGTGTCTCCCACAATGTAGTTGGTAGTAGTAAATAGTAAAAGTAATATTCCCAGTTTCGGCAGTAAATGCCTACCTATAGCCTATTCGGTTTTATTTGTGCGATACCCTTTGAATGGTTAATCAATCAATTTCAATGCATGTTAGAAACCATGCTTGCTAAGACATCACGGTTGTTTTTGTCCCCTGTACGAGATTTTTCATATGTATACCTGTGTGTAGGTAAAAATTACAACTTTGCAAATATTATTTGTAGAAGCATGAAACAACCTTCCAAAACTGTCATATAAGTTAACCAAAGACTTAATAAAAAATTCATGATCATGACATTCTATGAAGCGTAGACCATATTGATTTTAATAATTGATTTCCTAAATTTCTGCTTTTTGCTCGAGTTGTTTTATGTGGTGAGTATCGACCAGGCAGAGCCAGGGGAAGAGCTCAAGAGTATTATTATACAATTGCTTTTATAGGGGAGCAAAAAATAAGTAGAGATTTGGACAACAGTATTGCATTTCATATTCAAGCTACAAGTTTATTGGAGTGTAATCCTTAATCTGAAAGAGCATTCTAAGAATCAGTATGCACTAATTAATTAAAAAGATTTTTCTTCAGGTTTGTACTCATCGTTTAAAAGTATGTTATTTCAGATTTATATTATTGGTTTGTCGAAAATATGTTTGGTGGAGAGTGTTTGAGCATTTTCAAAATCCAAATTTTGATCGCATGCTGGACAAACTCAATCCCTTTTGAATGGGATAGAAAAGCTAATCGGATCAAGCATGTCCGTTCTCGAACACGTCTTATTATTTGGGGGACTTACGTGTTCCTCATCTTCCTCTATACGAGATTTGTACTATTACGTTTAATTCAAACTAGCCCTCATGTTAATATACATGTTAGACTGTTACATTTTGGATGGTTGGTGGCGTACATTGCGTCTAGTCAAATTCATCTGCTGTCAGTGATGAGGAGAAAAGAAATAATTCTTTTAATTAACGGGTTGATAGAATTTGAGAATTCGAATGTACAAGGTAAGGCAGTAATCGAACTAGATTCATTTTGAAAGTAGCATGATCTGATACAAAATGAATGTGGCAAGCATTATCTGTGTATTGTTAAAGAACATTGTCAATTGTCATCGATTTAATACTTTTAGATGACCATCTATCTGAAGACTTGAGGGCGGAGAGGAACAAAGGTCGATGGTTCCTGTGGTTTGGGGTGATTTGTTCGTTTAGTTTTCCTATCTTAACATCGTTACCTGTCTGGTTTCTTCCCTGCAGTCCGCAGTTCCCTAGTTCCCTTCTCTTTGACTGTGCTAGATTTGATGAAAACTTTACGTACCTGCAATATTTACTTAAACTTCCATTTCTTGTACTTGAGATGATGCTCATCGCACTGACGACTCATGCCGCATACGTGTATTTAACATTGCTCATTTTCTCGCCAACTTCGTTCGATATTTATGTCAAACAAATCAGGTAAATGAGTTTTTATTACGTTGAGCCAATAATTTCCTAATTTGCTTACTTCTGTTGTAAATAGTAATCTTGCTTGCCTCATATACTTTGTCGTTTCTGGCGCCGGAAACAATTGTATCGTAACCTAAAAGTAGTTATACCTTTCTCGCAAAGCTATATTTGGTTACTTATTACCGTTACATATATTTTATTAAAAACGTAGTATAACATTTTCCAGGGTTTATACTGGATTGCGAATTCAATAACTTTATGCATTATGAATGAATTGTGTAAGAATCTTCTTACAGTGTAATGTTTTTACTCGTTCCTAGCACTACACTGCCCAATCTTAATCTGGAATACGAAATGAAGCGTCGCTGTCAAATATATCGACAGGTTCAACTTCTACACAAGCTTTATCATGAAATCTTTCAGTTTAACTGGCTTCCTGGGTTAGAGGCTCAACTGTGTGTTCTCGTAACATTGGGTCTTTACGGAATGGTTGACCTTAAAGGTATTATAGAGATGCCTGGATACCTATGCTTCCCTGCACTTGTTGTAACCGGATGTACCGTTGTTTCGTACCTGTTTAGGATGGCTGATGATTGTTACAAGTCGTCTGACAAATTGATAAAGTCATGGAGAGAGATGAGAAATGATACCATGCCCAAATTTCAGGAAAGGTGGATCCGTAGATTTTCTTTATCCTGCCCAAAGTTTAGAATTCGCGTTGGCTCTTGGCATAACATTGATAATCGGATGATTTTGATTCTGTTGTCATTCTGTATTGAGCATGCTATTTCGCTTATCATAATGTTTTGACAAATATAAGATTTAAACTAACATTTGTTTAATCATTTAGTGAAAAACTTATCATAACTGTACATCTACAAAATACTCATCTACAAAACAAACGGAGTTAATATCACTTCATATTTTTCTTAGCAGGGATTAGGGATACTGGTCAACATTTGTTATATAGTATACGAAAATCTATATTTGTAAGTACAAACTAAACTACATTGCATATGTCTTCTTCTTGTTATAGTACCTACATAATATTATGTACTATGTATTTATGTCTTTAAAATTATTTGATGAACTGATTGAAATACTTTGTTAAAAAATATGGGGCTATATGAAAATTCAAGTAAATAAACCAGTCGTTTGTTGTTAAATTATTTATGCGTAAAATCAGTTATATCCAATAAACTGCAAATGGATTTCGTATATTTTTTACTTTGATTGTTATCTATGAGTTTGCTGGTTTTATAAATGTCAACTTCGATCGATCGCAACGTTCAAATGTGCTTTTAAAATTTGCTAACAGCATGAGAAGCTATTTTTGTATATTTAGTCGGTGTTTTCTCATGGCCGATAGCATTTCCTCCATTCCAACGTAATACATTGGTTTGTGATTAAAGGTTGCACTTACAACTTATAAACATTGTTAAATGATCATTTTGATAGTTTCAAGTTTTCTTATTATAATTTATTTATGTACTGTTAATTTTTATCTAATATTTTCATTGCTTCATCAACTGCATACCATCAGCTAAGCTAATAGCATCAGCTTATTTTTTCGTATTGCAATTGCCGTTTTTTTTGCTCTTATCATTTGTAACATAAGAAATTAATTTAGTTGCATCGTGTAGAGTAGAAACATGAACAAAAGGTGAACTAAATGTTAGATTAGAAAAATTACTGTGTGTAAAACACGGTATAGCTGTCAGAAAACACGCCTCTTTGTTGTAAGGATCATCTCTAAATGCACTTGCTAGACTTTCTCCAAATAAGTGCAACTAAATTGTTGCTGTGAAAAATAAAGTTGTGATCCTTTTCACATTCACAATAGTACCCAATGTCATATGCTTTGTGACTTTTCAGTGCCTGGAAAGAAAAGGATAAGGATAAGGGCAATATAAAACATCAAAATTCCTCTATGCATATGGATTCAACTAATTACCAGAAAACTAGAAAATAAACGCAACTATTAACTATTCTAGACATAATACTAAACTAAAAACGGCACACCTATAGTAATAGGTATGTACAATCTCTACGATTATTGAATGCATACGTTTTACTAACACTATATCGTACACTTCCTCTCCGGCACAAACGCTTTTTCTCTATATCTCACTATCTATTTTTAGTAAAATGAATTTGTTAATCACATTTATTTAATGACAAGCCGTTTGTATTTTGAAAATATTTAAGACTTATGTGCATATGTAGGTATATCATTATGGCATGCTTCTGAATGGTACGCGAATGCTACAAACGACTTACACTACAAGTTATAAATAAAAATTTAGATGCAACTAACACCTCTGCTCATTTTAATTAACAAGCTACCACAGATTGTTGTTAATTTCAGAATCCTGCAAAGTTTGTGAACGATTACGTGTGTTGAATTTACTAATTATCTAGCAGGACTGCGAATAGAATTCAAGCACTAGGCCCACACATTTTTGGACCTGAGAGTATGTGAGTGGAGTAAAAACTAAAACTAGTTACTTTTCATGAAAATTGCATATTTATATTATTCTTTCAAAAACCCATGGTATGGTTTCATATAGGAATTTATTTTAATCAATAAAGGAATGGTCTATTTGTGTGTTTCTGTGCACTCTTATTTAGTATTATTCCCATAATCTATGTGTTTGTTTATGTAGTTTTGGTACTCTATCTTAAAACACGCTTTAACATATATCATTATATTAAATAAATGTTACATATTATCTGAATCCCTTAATACATGACATATGACATATTATGAATGGTGACATCGGAAGGAATGTACTTCTTTCTGATTGTTGAACCCATAACCAGATGCGG
>JAHZNG010004553.1:0-11102 GCA_027744375.1 Orchesellides sinensis
TCAAAGTTGATGCAACTTCTCTGAAAAACCCTACGTAGTTCTCCATCAACATGCCAAGCTGAAGGGTGCGTTTGATAAGGTTTTTTAGACGACTCGCGATCTCCTCATATAAAAAAAGTATTTATAGTGTATATAATATGGACCCACGGCACCGCTTTCTACTCAGGCTACACAAGGCATATAATAATAATAATACTGTTGGGAGTATTCATTTGTAAATACCATTCATTGCTGTATCATACTTTATAACCCTCTGCAGGCACACACACTAAACACACGACTTGTTCACTTTGTTCATTTAATATCATCAAGCCGTACATATAAATTTGTGGATGAAATGCATGAATGCAAGGCGAAGAGGAATGACTAACGCATAACAAAAACCTACTCAAGCCTTTCTGCAGCTTAAATTGACTACTGATTCGTGTATAAATGTTTCTCTGGATAAATATCTATATTTTTTCATTTCCATGCGTGCATACATACATAACATTAACATGCTACATATTAAACCCTGTGTTTTTGTTATTGTCATAGTCACGGATGACGGTGTGTTGCACCTACTTTACAACTTTGTTCTCCATGAATTGTTACACAGATACATAATATGTTGTGTGAGACCTGAGAGATACAGTCATTGGGAAATGTATGTAAAAAAAATAAGCCACTCAGCTTTGCTCCTGTGTTTCTAAAGCTTCATCTTCTTTCATGGATCCTTTTAAATTTTCAAAAATAAATGTTGCATAATATGGCAGAGGGCTTATTTAAAGTCCTCATTTGATGCCTGTCTTATAAAGACGGTATAGTTTCAAAGTTCAAGTAAAGCTTAAAAAAGGGTAAGCATGGAATCTCTCTTATCTTTACAAAAATGTATTTAGCCCGTTTTATACTTTTAATGGTGTGTATCACCTTATTATCTAAAGAATGCTAAGAGCATGTACTCCCTCAATCTCAGGAAATATTTCAACTAGCTGGAATTTTCTTTGGGGTATTAACCTACTCTTTAAAAAAAATTGTTCCATTGTAAAATGAAATGTATCTAAATGCTCTCCGTACATATGAGGAACCTTACAAAGAATAAGGGTTCATCACACATTACGATGGCAATCAAAGTGGAAGTTTTATAATGCACCATGGCAGAGATGGATGGGCGCAGTTAAGCCACACGCTTGTGTGTCATCCTCATCTCCCCGTTTAGATTTTACTATGATAATAATAATAATAATTTTCCGTGTAACGTTGACTCTTGTCTTCTTTCAACAAGACATGAAATATTATTATAGACAGAATTTATAATTTACGTTAACATGCCCAATTGTACATCATATGTGGTCACTAGATTGCCAGTGCTGCAATGATCATATATTTTGTTAAGTGTGTTCAGTTCAGTCCAGAGAGAGACGTTTCACGAATATTATTTTGTAAAATATGTTACACACATGCAAAAAGTACTTATACATATGAATCTCATGTTTGCGATAGTGCTAGTTCATTCAAAACGCAACAATTTACAACAAACACATTATATTTATTTTCATCTATAAAGAATCACAATGCTCATAAACCTTGTCCACAAAAAAGCATTGCCACAGACTTTTAGCCACTTTACATTCAACTCTGTTCCAGAGATTTTTTTCCTCTCATTGTATCTTTGAAATCGTGGTTTTTACTCTTTCAGCTTTTGCTTTTTTATACTCTCCTTCTCCTCTCAAAAACACGACTACAGACTACAGACCACTCACTATACACGGATAGTGATACTGATGAACAATATGCATAATATGCCATGTTCGTATACATACTCTCCAAAGCGACAAGAAAACAACGTTGGTAGAGACGGGAGATCCCAATTTACTTCTCCTTTTTGTTCCGTGATGATGATGATGGTGCTGTGATAAGGCAGTAGTTGAAGAGGCTGCCGCTCATGCCATGCCAAATATGTGGAGAATATATTATCATGCTATTGCTTTCTACTAAATATATTTTATCATCATAATATTACGGACTGTTATATGGAAAGTGAAGCAAGAAAATAGAAAATAAAATGGGGGTAACCCTCAAGCTACAAAACCAATGCAATAAAAAGCAAAGGGAAAGTGGTGTTCCAGAATTGTTACCACGCGGAACGTACACATAATATGTATTTATGATTATATGAATATTCTTCATAGTCAACTTGTATAATCTACGAACGATACCAAACTCTCCGGCGTAAAGTAAAAAAAGACAACACAGGGTTACTTGTACTTACACAGAGGCTGGATGGTCTAATATCCAAGTCTAAGAATCGAATCGACGTTCGACAACATGCGTGTACAGTAAAGTAGTAAGAAGGGTGGAAAGTCTGGCTGAGGCAGATTTATAATGATAAAATACAATAAGCATTTTCTCCATGTGAAAATGGCAAGCGGTGAAGTGAATTGCTAGTCATGTAAGTGTAAAGCTTCTGCACATAGTATATTTTATTTTATAAGGGTGGTGGAAATGAAAGGTTTTTTCGCTCTGTTTGACTGTCTGTCTGTCCGTTCATCAACTTGTATTATGATTTGGCAGACATTGTAAGGAAAACGAAATGGCTCTAATAATTCACTTTAAAGAAATCATTAACACTTCAAAATCAATCGTTGTCGGAGGACATATCAATATTTTTGAAATAGTTGTTTAAAGGTGAAAGGTTGCCGAACAAGGATTCGAGGTGATAAGTAGACAGTAACAAGACCAAATGGTATCGCCAATTATTTAAGGCCAATACTCTATTGATTTTCAATCATTTTCTCATATCAAATTCTTATAGTTTATTTTACATGCATGAGTTTGCTTGTTAAATGCGAAACCAGCCCAAATTCTCGATAGCCAATAATATTTTCATGGACGACGTTTGCAAGACAAATATCATTCGTCTGAGAACAAGCTCCATTGAGTCATGTCAGAATCCGTGTTTGAATCATGCAACTTAGGCATTACCAATAACGCAACCCAGTTTAAGAAGGGAACAACAGAATAGCGGTGTAAAAACTTACGTTACGACTGAATGTAAGTGTATAATACACAAAATAGAACAAGTAATGGCAGAAGTATGTAAGTCTAAGCGATATAATGGGATTTAGGTGGAGGGAAGATTTATTGTGGAAAATGAAAAAAAAACTGGAGTTGCATATTGTATGCATTCAATATTATTGACTTTCATAACTTATGAAAGTATTTAAAAGTCATTACTCTCTCAAGATCGGTAAAAAAAAACTTTAAGCCTCTCAATTGTTATTAAAAAGGACTCTTTGCTTGTTCGGCTACCTCCATTCTCGATCCATTCAATGTTAACCAGTGGAAAACTATTGAAAGTTGCTACATTCAAAGAGTCTAAGAATCGATTAGCATGACTAGGCAACTTTACCATGAATATTATGATCAACAATAATGAGAACCTTTATTATGGACGAGAAAATTGAAATAGTTTTTCTGACTGTAAGTCAGTCAGTATCATCTTTAATTATTGTTTGCTCTCAGTACAAACAAATTAAGGCTTTGCAGTTTTTCAGGAGATTTAATACATAAATGGGCACCCACCAATGAACACAGAACTCCCATCTAGTCGGGCTCATACATTCTGTGCATACAAACTATTTTTATGAAAACTATATGGCATAAAATGAAGCATGCCAAGGGTTTATGATGCCACTCTGCCAGCTTGGATGTATCAATGTATTAAACCCAACTAAATTTGGGCCACTAGGCAATGTCAATGTGCCCATTATTACTATATCTCCATATATAATCCCAAAAACAAAATTCGCAAACTTATAATAACGATATTTATATTATTATTGCAACAGCTTAATTAATAAGTAATTGCTAGACGGGACGAATCCTAAAATAATCTAAATGAATGTAAGTAGTTAGTCTAGCACATTATAGCTAGTACATATCCCACGCACATTTTTCCTGAATTACTTAATAATCATCACACCTGAAATGCTGGAAATCGTTAATTTGCCCTTTCGCAACTTCAACATAATCTGCAAAAAGCAAAACTCGAACAATACCAAAACCGAGAGAAGGAAACATTCTCAAGTGAAATTCCACAAAAGCTTTGTACATATTATTTTAAGCCAATTCACAAATAGCCGTCTGCCTTTTTGCAAGTCGTCTAATATTACCCAGCCATGTTCAGTTCAGGTATGCCATACATGCAATGCAAACATTTGTACAAATTATGCATACTAACAATAATCCTTTTGATTCTCTCATTTACATACATGGGAAAAATACTCAGATTATACAACCCCTCTTAAATCAGACAAGGAAACGTACTTACTGTCACATCATGCATTTCTCCCATTCATAAAACAAATTAGCATGATTTTTTTTTTGTAAAAGGCAAGAATTACATATAGCAATAGGAATGCATCACTCTCCTAACATACACACTCATCATACCAACTATTACTACTACCAGTCAGTCTGGTGTGTACTTCAACCTGACTTATTCTTTCAAAACGTTTAGAGTCATCTCGTTTGAATAAAATTCACCTTTCATCTCAAATTCAAAAGAAGAATTCCTGTCATTTCTACATGCTTCTCTTCTCAACTTACTTTATCCTCCTTTGTTTACTGTACCATACATAGTTGTAACTTACTTTAGCATGTCTAGTTGTCTTAGAAACATACATCTTGTTTCTCCTTTACACACAAACTATATACATACTATTTCATCCACCTAGCCTCTATACTTCTTTCCAGGAAGAGAATACTGAAAGCAAAAGCTAAAATGACTGTAATGAAAAAAGTTGGAGAAAATTTTCCTTGCATAGAGAACCAGAACCAACCAGCCACCAACCAACAACATTGTGCCTGCTTCAACATTCACACACACATACAAAACCACTTCCAAATACATATCCAACCAAACTCTCCAAGCCCAGTCATACGTACCATAATCGTGCCGCTCGTGCACTCGTAAAAAAGCTGTAGAGAAGTGGCTATATACCTATATTTTTATATCAGTATGCATTTACGTTTCCTAAGAAACATTAGGTATATCCTCTTACTCTCTTTTATACGTCTTTTTTCTTGGCGTTGTTGAGGAGATGATCGTGCAACTTCGTTTCGTTTCCAATTCCAATCGTATACTAACAGCCCAACGAGTCTGCCAACCAGACTTTATATCGTTATGACTTTACTAGCCAGAAAATGTTTTCTGCCTTTTTTTTAAAAAAAAGTCACTACTTTCAGCCGTAGTAATGTGCCACCTTCTATAGTTAATAGGATACCCTACATTATTCCCCATTTAACATCCATATAACCATTAGCATCAGCTAAAAACAGTTGGTACTACGCCATACACACTCTAAACCTTCTCTGGACATTTCCAAAAACTTTCCATATTATTGCATTTTCTTTAAATAGCAAATAGCCATAAGCAGAAATCAAACCCAATTTGTAAAAAACACATTCCCCCACACACACCATCATTCCTAATTCCTACTTGTGTTTGGTATGTGCACATTACCCACATCACATCTCAGTCCTTTTCTTGGTTGTTAAAGGAAACTGTGAATAAAAGTCTTGTGTTGTATGTACCCTCTAAAAAACAAAGACTTCTTGCTCTTCTCTCATTCTTTTCATTCTCAATCAACCATTTTTTATATACCATAGTCCCAAACTCTTCTCCAATGCTTAGCTTCATTACCTCTTCTTTACTTACGGGATGAAAACCCAATGAAAAGTATTAGTTTCCTCTTTCTCAGTCAGTCTTCTACTTGAACAAACGCTGCTCTCTCTCTCTCTAGATTACATTTTCATTGCATTATATTTTTTTTCTCCATACTCTTTGTCGTCTCGTATTCTATACGTCTTCTACACCATTAACCACCTCGTCATTCTCAGCTTTCTCACCTACCACACACTACACTACATACCGTCATCCACAACTCTGTCGTACAAATCCATACCTACTCCTCTCCATCCAAAATACCAGAGAGGATCATATAATATGAATATACGAGCAATGCAATGCGACTATCTTGGCTTCAGCTTTAAACTAAAGCTAAAGCTTTACTACTCGCTCGATACGTTCTACTACATAGCATACCATTTACCATTCTTACTTACAACCTAAGAGTATGTGCTAGCCACTCACTCACACTCAGTCTCTATTTCGTCTGCAAGCGCAAAGCAGCGTCTATGTGGTAATTCTGAATATAACATTCATATTGACAACTGCAGTTTTTTTTGCATGTTAAAAAATTCTGAACAATTTTACACATAAAAGCAGTTATCATAGGAATAACAACAAAAGTGTACATTTTTATTTAAGGCTGATCCCTTACCACACGATTTTGTCCACTTGAGGAAACTCCTCTTTCCCTCTGGACAAGAGTAATACACAAGTCAAGTAGCTGTCCTGCTGCTGCTGGAAAAAGTCAATAATAAAAATAAGGAAAGTGTAGCTGGAGCAGAGGAGGAGAAGGAGAGCTGAGTGAATATTTATAAAAAAAAACTTGAGACAAAAAAAGTAAATGGCTGGTTAAATTACCAACAATCGGTTTACATTTTGTTTGTGTGGTGAATTTCTGAACAAAAGTTAAAAAAAGGATTGATTGAGTGGAGTAAAAATCATCCATTTAAATCATTCAAGTTTTGTTAGGTACACAAAGAAATATTTAAAGTGACGTCATACTACATAAAACGCCTACGTAAAGGTTACACTTGAGTGAATACAATAAATGCAATGAAATTATTAATTAGTTAGTGTTGGATTTCTTTGTTTTAATAGGATAAGTAAGAATGAAATTAATATTTGTGTTCGATAAGGAAAAAAGTGAGTAGGTTTATAAAAAATATTTGATTGTTAGGTAGTTTATTGTTATAACATATATAGTTAAAATCGTTAATCATTATCAGTAAATCGGAATCAGCGTTTTTGTATGTATAAAATGGACCAATTAAAATTTGAACAATTTTGAATGCGCTTCCTGCACACACGGGAAATTATAAGAGTGACCATTGGTCTACAACTTCTTCCTGGCTTACTTGAAAGAGATCTGGTTTGGAGATATTGAGGAGAAAAGACTGTGATTGATTTTTTGTATGTGAACTTGTGTGAATACTTTGTACAAGTCTCCCAGCAGCTTTTGTAGTAAGATAGACAGGAAACAGATGAGGGGACAAGGTGATAAGGTGAATGTCACTGGGTTTTTACAGACGACGAGGAGACAGAAGACATTTGTCAATTACAGAGTTTAGTTAGGAGGGAACAGGATTAATAGTTGGAGTAATTGATTGGTGGAGGATATTTGTCACCGGGGTTTTTGTTTTTGTGTGAGGTGACCCACCACTAAGTTTGTTTGTTTATTGAAACGAGGAAGAAGATATGCTGACAATTTGTCGGATCTTTGAGACAAGTAAGTGGATTATATATATGTAAATGTAATTAGAGTTTAATGACGTATGAAAAATAAATTAAGTATCAAGTCCCGTTTTAAAGTTACGTTAACATACTTGCTTCCTCTTGATTGAGTAGAGTGTCAAAATTGATAGAAGATCATTCATTTCCTTTTGGTTGTTTAATGACATGACAATGATATGTGACGGTGGAGCGGAGTAATCATGACCCTGCATTTTTCAAATGAGGTAGACATTGCATAGGAATGGACTATCATGACGGATTGTTGGTTAATGACATTTTTGTAGAGGTGGGAGTAAGAATGGAATTGTAGTTTAGTAGACTCTAAAAAACTTCAATTTAATATTGCATCGATGTTAGTAGCTTGATTGTTGATTGCCTTTAATGTCCACTCTCCTTCTATTGCTTACTCAATAATCCTTGTTTTTTAGGGGGTTGGTTGGTAATGGCAAAATTGGTGCGTGGGTAGATTAAGGATTGACTGGTTTTTCTTTGCTGACAGAAGAGTATTCATATTCCTGGCAGTATGTGTGTATGTGTGAAATACATATGAAATAGAGTCTAAACTGGTCGATGTAGTATTGTTGTAGAATGGCAAAGTGTAATTTTTTAATTTTTTCTATTATGCATATCTCTCAGATTCTTCTCTGGGTTTGTGTTTTTATGGAATAATGTGTGGTGATCATGCTGCAGTTGACTTAATGACATGACCAGTCTCTTTTTTTGTATTTGGGATGATATAGCTTATACATATAATATATATTGTTGCATTTTTAAAGAGTGTTTGTTTAGCAAGCTAAAAGCAAACATAAACTTTGGAAGAGTTTGTAATGAAGTATTATTTGTGGTGGAATTATTGTAGCAGGACTACTGCTTAAAATAATAGCTAGGATGAATATGAAGGGCTTCATAAAACAGTTGGAAAGCTGTACTGTGGATATAGTGTTGTTTGTAATGATGGTGACGAGGTTATTGTTTGTGTAGATAAATATTTATTGTCTCATTTTACAGCCAGAGATTAAGGCTGGGCTTGAATCGGTTATGGTCCGATATTGGCTGTGATGATGAAAATTGACGATGGATAGAAATAAATGGCTGTGTGGATGAGAAATATACTGAGGGCGTAAAAGATAGCGTAGAAAGACTTGTATTCGTATTGCTTATTGAGAGAGAAAAAAGTTATAATAAAAATGACATGATAGAGAAAATGAAGTAGGCCCCCATGCGTGCATGTCTCTTGCGACAATGTGCATAATAAAAATATAGTGTTGCCAATACAGTGTGAAAACAGAGAGGGGAAGGAATGAATTTTGATTTGGATTTTCTTCGGATGCCTGGCTAGGAGAAACTCGTCAAAGAGGATTACAATGCAAAGCACACGGAGACTTTTGCAAAGTTATAAGGAAATGTTGTTGAGCTCTCAAAGAAGCGTTCCCTGTAAAAGAGGTGCATTGTGTGTAGACTTAATAATGTTTCTGCTCAGATCTCTCTTTCCCTTGTCAATAACGGGATATGAAAGGAATTGCAATATATTTTTCCGGAGGAATCATTCAACCAATAATGATGACAGACATAGGCCGTAGGCGTAGGGAATTGCTTTAAGTTCTTCATAATATTAGTTGTAATGTACGCGGTGTATTGTAATATTCGGATCGTGTGTGTGTGTGTGGCACTTAAAGATATTCTTTTCCTAAAGGGTTTATTTGTAGATTTCTTTGCTGTTGGGAGAGAGAGAGCATCGAAGATAATATCAATTGTGCCATATGCATACATTAAGATAAGAATATTATTTTTTGAGTCCTTTTCCTAGCTCTTAACTTGAATGTATGGGTTGGTCTTAGTTACATAGATAGTTGTAACGTGTTGGTTTGTAGATATAATAGAGTCTTAAATAGTTACATTATCCAGTGAAAATAGCTAGTATAGTAGGATTGTTCAGTGAAAAGGATAAAACATCAAGTCGGGATCAGTTCACGTTATCTTTCTTGCTATGTATGTAGGATTTTCGGCAGAGTATTTTCAAGTGTGAAATTCCTTTCCTTTTTTTCAATAACTGGATTCCCGAGCACATTTCGTCACTCTGGTTTCCCACAGCTTCCCAAGTACTTAAGGGGCACTTCACGTAAGACATTTTTGTGTGCACTCATCTGTGTAGATGTGTACTTGACTGTAGGAAGTCCAGTTGGTATACATTGTATTTTATATAGTAGTAAGTAAAAGTAATGGGAATTCCGTGATTCGGAAAATTCTAGCGGATATTTATCAAATATTACAAAAAAATCCAGGGATCAGCAGATCTCTTGGTGTGATATTTTATTATATTTTTATGCTGTTGCTGTTATTGAAATACAAGTTTTCTCCGTGATATTTGACCGTTTTTATTGAATTTATTGAACAAGTCTTATATGGTGCTTACGAAACGATGTGCGATGTTAACATTAACACTTACTCTGGGGGAGATGAAACATGTCATATTCGTAAGTATCCGGCATTGATATTAAATCCAAAAATTTATTTCTTGCTGACACACATTTTTCAAGATTGAAAATATTATTGTAAGTAAGGGCACACTTTTTATCGAATCAAGTTTTTTCAAAAATTCTTGTTGCATTGAATGGGAAAATGGAAATAAGTAAACTAGGGATGTAACGAGCGCTCGAAATTAGCGAGCAGCTCGGTCGAGCTCGAGTCGAGCTCGAGCTGCTCGACTCGCCGAGCTTACGTAGCCAGCTCGATCGAGCTACAACATGCGTATATTTTGCATGTTTTGTGCACTTTCATACGCAGTATCTGTTAGGCATAGTGAACATGGCATACATAAGCATGCAGCCGGCGTTCATTCTAATTATGAAAATATTAGTTAGAACGTTGTTGTAGGATAGCCACGCTATTTTAAGTGTACAAATTAAATTGTAAAAACTAAAAGATCAAAGAAAATTGCATTAATATCTGTATATTACTACTTTCATGGGCGTCACAACGGCCTTTTAGGGGGGACATTGTACCCCCTGGCTCCATAATTTCCCCCCCTGAAAATTTCTTGTCCTCCCAACTAATATAAATTATGTGTAGTTTTTCTTTGATTATGGATTTGTTTAGTGCAATTTGTAACAAGGTGTTAGGGAAAGAGTTATGTAATTTTTGCATTCCAATATTGACTACATAACTGTCTATGACTTTACTTTTCGTATTGGGAGTGGTTCAAGCAAGCAACTATTTTAAAGGTTCAAGCAATTACTGGTACTTCAACAATTTGGAACCCTGACTGTGAATAGTAACTATTCTCCAGAGGTTGAAGTAATTTCACTGGTGATTTTAATTAGCTCGTGACACCAGATACACAAACACAACAAGCAACTAAACCACAAAACAAAAATCGGCTCGCTTCGCTCGCCTATTTTCAAATAAGTAGTTTAATTTACAATTTCGACCGACTTTAGCTCTTAAGTTTTAAATCTTGCAATAAATCCTGATTTATTTCAAAACTCAAAACAACTATTAAATCCCCTCCCGTTCTCAGTTTCGTACTGGTTAAGTTCATTTAAAATTTGAGTATGCATACGATTTTTACCCCAAAAATGTCCCCAGTGAGGAAATTACGTTGTGACGCCTATGACTACTTTGTTATTGTTATAATAAAAAATTAACTTATTTGTCATAGGCTAGAATATTGGATATACCTTACTTTTTGCAAAGCATC
>JAHZNG010004554.1:0-16053 GCA_027744375.1 Orchesellides sinensis
GAAATCAAGACTGAAGAAGAAGAGTTGATCTCAACATCTGAAAGTCCTCCTACTGTTTTTGAAACCAAGGAGTTGGATATTTCTCAATCTGAAGAGGAACCCAAATCAGATGAAAGCAGGGAAGAGGTTTTGACCAGTAAACTGAAAACGGAGGAAGAACGAATTACATTGGATGCCAAGCTTACAGAAAAAGAAAAGGCAAAATCCATTGAGGAGTTACTTGAGCTCAAAGGTGAAGCAGTAGAGGAGGAGGTGCAAATAATTGAGGTGAAAAAGAAGGAAATAGAAATAGTTGATCTTACACAAGAAAAAGATTCTGCAAAACTACACACAGACACAAAATATAAAAAACCTGTTGGACCTACAAAACTTGAGGCTACCAATGTTGTCGATAGTATAAAAGAGGAAAAAATCGAAGAGGAAATATTAAAAGCTGAAGTTACCGTGACTGACGCTAAAGACTCAGTTAGGCGATCCTCTAAGCAAGAGAGAGTTGACATTTTACAAATAACAGCGGGTGCCGCAAAAACAGCAGAAGGAGTCACAACAGAAATACAAGACATTACTTCAAAATCAGTTAAAGAAGCCGAAAAGGTCACCGCAGAGATTGAAGGGATTACCTCACGCACGGAGAAAGTTTCCGAAACAGTTAAAACTGAACTTGAGGATATAACTGCAGAAAAGGAGAAGGCAATGAAGCAAATTGAATCAGAAATTATGGATATTACATCAAAATCTGAAGAAATCTCGAAGAAAGAGGAGAAAGATATTGCTGAAATGACTGTAGCACATAAACTTGAAAAGGAATCCAAGAAAATTGTACCTACTGAACTACAAATTATTACAAAAACCGTCTCTGACCAGCACGAAGCTGCAAAGAGTATTGCCACAGAAAAAATAACTGCGGAGATTAGCAAATCTAAAGTTTTTGAATCCAGTGCAGTTGGCAAGACAGAAAGTAAACTCGTAGAAAAGACTACAGAGAAAGCAGAGGAGAAAGTAATGGAAGAAAAAGCTGAAACTACTATTAGTAAAGAAGCTTTTGAAATTCAGGCTCGGGAAAAAATATTCTCACAAAAGCAAGAGTCAAAAGATGCAGTGTTGGAAGAAATTACAAAACATGCACAAGGAGAAAGTAAATCTCAACTTTCACTTGGAAGTACTTTGAAAGAGCATGTAATCGAAAGATCTACTATTTCAACCGAAATAACTGGACAGAAAACCACTGAAGAAAAACGAGAAGTCAAGATTGAAAAAGCAGCTGAAGAGAAACATAAATTTGAAATTCAAAAATCAGTTGAATTTACAGCTGAGAAAATGGAAGCTATTAAGAAAGAAGAGGCGGAAGTCCAAAGACATGCTGCTGAAAAAGAAGAGATTACTAAAACAGAGACTAAAATAGTTGCAGATATTTCTTCAAAAGAATCAGACATTCCAAAGTTTGTACCAAAAACAGAAGACACTGTCGTTTCCCAGGTCAAAACAGAATCCCATGTATCCAAACCTGAGGAAAAATCACAAGCCTTGGAAAAACTTGAGGCAGAAGTATTTTTAGACACAGAAGTAGCAACAATTATGTCCAGTGATATTCCCGACTCTAAATTAAAGAAATCATTAGAGGTCCAAGACTTCCAAAGTCTAATTGCTGAAGTGAAAGCAGACGATGAGAAACCACGAGATTTGAAGGAAGAGAAAGTTGGCGAGGCTCTGATACTTGACGCCGATGGTCGGGCTGCAGCCGCCAGGGCAGAAAAGCTGAGAAAGCTTGTGGAGGAGGAAGCAAAACACCAAGAATCTGACATTCTTAGTAAAATAACTGAAGAGGCTGAAGAGCATGAATCAATCACACCAGAACCTAGAGGCCGACTTAGCTCTGAAAAAACTCGACGAGTAAGCTTTGACATTGGAGATGAGGAGTTGAGTGCTATTGAGACTTCAAGAACAGAACGACTTAAATCCCCAGAACCAGAGATAAGTCCAGAGGAACTTATGGAGATGTCAACCGAAGACCTGGAGGACTTAACTCAAGAGGCTTCTAAGAAGACTGAATCATTGTCTTCCTTTGTCTCCACATCAAAAACAGTGAAAGTGACTGCATCTCAGGACAAAAAGGAAGAAGTACAGAAAGAATCTGAAAAGAAAGCGTCTGATATTATCCCAAAGACAGAAGCAGTCATTACAAACGTAACAGAAGAACGAGTAGAGAAGGCTGATTTATTACGGGAATCAGTGCGAAGTGAAAACATTACAGAACAAGCTGTGGAGCACAAACCAGCCCCTTCTACAACGCAACAAGAAAAGCTTGATGATAAGCCTGGTTTCACTATTGAAAGTTTCCGTTCAGACGTTTCCAAAACGGTGTCTGCCCAACAGTCTGAAGTCAGAGCAGCGTTAGAAAAATCAATTAGAATTAAGATGGGAGGTGATGTAGAAAAGGAAATTATTGTAACAAAAACAGAAGAAGTGAAACCACAGGAAGTGCCAGTTACAAAAGAGCATCAAATTACTGTAACAAAAGAAGGCATTTCTGGCACTGTTAGTGAACCCAAAACTACAGTCTCAGGTATTTCAGCAACTGTGAAGCAGTCTTTTGAGCTTATTGAAGGTACAGCTTTAAAATCTAAACCTACCGAGTCAGAACCAATCCGTCATGAAACAACAACAATCAAGACTGATGATGACGGCAGAGTGACAACCCGCACAGTTACCTCTGAAACTAGTAAGGATGCTAGTGGTTATTCTGTTATAACAACTACAACAAAAACTACAACTTCCTTGCCTATTAGCAAAACAGAGGCTACAGAAGTAATTTCTAAAATTTCAGAGGAGAAACCTTCAGTTAGCGAAGCAACTGATGCAGAAAAAGCTATTTCTAAAGTTGAAGGCCCCAAACAGGAAATATATAAATCTACGATTCTAGAGCCTTCAAAAGAACAAGAATTGGTAAAAGTTAGCCAAACACTAACTTCAGTAGCTAAATCCAGCACAGAAACATCGTCATCATTGCTCTCTGGTATGGGAGCAGTGGCAATGGGTATTGCCGCAGGAATTTCAGCCAAGTTGGTATCTGACGAACAAGATAAATCAAGGGGGGATGACTCCGCTGGTACTGACGATTCTGAACGACAGGACTCAGGCTCTCCACTTGCCATCCCTAGCCTGGCAGAACGTTTTAAAGAATCTGAAAGTGCTGGAATAATGGAACAAAGTTTACCTGAAGATTTGTTGTCACTAGAATTGGATCAGGGTCATTCATCACCGTCAGCTTCAGAAAGCTTGCCAGCTGAGGAAGTGGTGGAGAAAGGATCACAAAAAGGGGTTCAAGCAATTCCAAAATCTATTGAGCGCTCAGCCGAGCTCACGACAACTACGCGAATTGATGAGCGTTCATACGAGGATGTTGCTGCTTCTTTGGAATCCGAAATGTTTGGGATTAGCTCAGAAATAAAGACCACAACTAGTCAAGAGCAGCTTTCAAAGAAAGTTATCAAAATGCCAGAGACCATTTATCGTGTGGAAGAAACCGTTAAGGCAAAAATTGAGTCTGATTCGCATGTAACTGCTGTTAAAACATGGCAACCTGATGATGATTCCATAATTGTAGAGAAAGCAGAGAAAATTACGAAGCAAACAGAAGAAATTGCATCTGTAGTTCAACCTGTCGAAAAAGGAGAGCGTGAGGCTGAGGTAGCGGAAGAAGTTTCAGTTTCAAAAGATGTAGATAGGGATGTGCATGCAGTTCCAAGACCAAGGACTGACGCTCATGTCGATACAAAGAAAGTTGAAGAACGGACAACTGAAGAAGTAGCAGCCGCACTGGAGGCTGAACTAGCTGATTTTGAAGTACATGTTCAAAGCGTAGCTAAACCGACATCGTCAACTGTAAAAAAATTAATCAGAATGCCTGAAACAATGTTTCATGTAGAGGAAACGATGAAAAGTAAAATTGAATCTGATTCTCAAATACATGCCGCAAAAGCATGGCTACCTGAAGATTCAAAAATTGAAACTGTTACTACATCTTCTGTAACAGAGACTATCACCACAATTAAATCTGATGTGAAAAAAGATACTACTAAACTAAAGCATGAGGAAAAGGAAAAACCTGCAGCAACTGAAAAAGTCCAAGCTTCAAAAGTATCTGAAAGTAAAAAATCAGGAGATGAGACAGTGACAATATCAGAATTTATTGAAGATTCTGTCATAACAGAAAAGGCCACTGGAGCTCCTAAAGACCCTTCATCAATAAGTCTTGAAATAGGTGACAAGGTTGTTACCATTTCCCAGTTCACTGGAGAAGAAAAATCTAAAGTAATATCTGTGGATGTAATAGGCAAACACGGAGAGCCGAAAGTAGTAAAATCAGTTGAATCACCAATTATAACAGAAAAAGAAACTAAGCTCGTTACGAAAGAAGGGGAGAAGGAAATCAAGACAGAAGTCAGCGTAGTTGAAACAAAGTCAGAAGCTTTGTCTGAACAAAATAAGGTGGATAATGTATTACCAGGGGAGGAGGGAGCTAAAAAAGAGAAAGAACTTGAGGTTGTCGAACAAACGTCAGAATCAGCAGCACCTTCAAAAGAACAGACAATTCCAGCAGTTGCATCAGCATACACGGTTGAAGCAGTGAGTAAGCAGAGGTCGACAGCATCGGAATCTCAAGGGTTTTCTGTTTCAGATATCACATCAGTTTCTGGTATTGTTAAAGAATCGTTAAGCTCAGTTTCCTCTCTTGAAACGCAATCTGAGCTGTTATCTGGCTCGGCACTGGAGGAAGAAATAGCTCGTTTGGAACGGGAGGTGTTTGAAGCAGCAGAAATGAAAGCTTCGCCAAAGAAAGGTTCTCAGGATGCCAAGTTTGTTGAGCATGTCACATATGACAAACCACACCTTACTGAGCACCCACTTGAGACCATTTCTGAAAAACCAAACATTTCACTGTTTCAGGAACAATTTTTACACCAAAGTGAAACTGCTTCTAAGCTAGAAACCAAGCAAAGAGAGTCAGGAGCACCAGCTCCTTCAAAGTCTCCTGAAGAACTTGTACCGGCTTTCAAAGTCGATGAGGCTAAATCAATCCCACATGAAATTTTAGAAGGTGGTAAAAGTCAAACTGAAGATCTAAGCCTTCAGTCGGATATTGTGGAAACAGCTTCAATCAGCAGTTCTAGTTCTGCCGTGACCACCGTTGTAGAGAAATCTGAAAGCTCACTTACTGGAAGTGAAACTGACCTACATAAAAGAGATACAAAAATAACATCACAAGTCACCACGAGTTCAACTTTCACAGAGCCAGTAATAGAAACTATTGCGAAATCAGTAGTTGCAGTTGTGGAGTCTAAAGCTTTGAAAGGAAGTAAATCAGTTACAGAAACAAAAGCCGAAAAAGAAACATCCTCGCAGTCATCGTTGGCCGTGTCAACGCCTCCTACTTTATCTGGAAGTGAAAGCTCGTCCCCTTTACCCAAAACTCCAGAAAAGTCAGAGCGTAAAAAGCCAGATCTGTTAATGAAGGATGTGGAAAAGTTGGTGGACGAAGCTCATGAGGCAGCTTTGCAAATAAAAAAGGAAGTAAAAATGCTTCGACCGGATCTAACTCCAACTCCCACTGATCAAGCTATGACACCAGTTTTGAAAGCAATGCTTGGAATCACAGAAGGTGGCATTTTTGATGATGACAAATTGGAAACTGTGCATGAGGCAGCAGAAGACAAAGTAATGGATGAACTTGCAGGATCATCAAAGGAAATGAAAAGTTCACAACCAGACACGGAGGCAGAAAAAGCTGTAGCAAAACAAAAAAAGCCTGCAACTGTCCCACAAAGCCAGGTATTGACAACTGAGGCTATTGAAGAATTCCAAAGCTCTTCAGATCCGAGCCATGTAGCCTCAACTGAAGTGGTACCTGAGGAAATAAAAAAAGGTCAAGCAACTGAAGTAACAAAAGAAAGTCTTAAAAAGGCAATGTATTTCAAAGAGTACTCACCTCGCCAAGATGTAACCAAAACTGAGGACATCAAACCAGGAGCAACAACACCTCCACCAAGTACCACATCATTTAAACCTAAATCCCCCGTAACCGAGCACAAAGTTGTTGCAGCTCATGAGTCATTTGTTCGAGAATTCAAAGTTTCATTTGAAAGAGGACAATCTGATGTTGTTAAACGTATTTCCCCCACAAAAGAAATACGAGAGAGATTTTCACCACCAGAGCCGCTTTCTCCAAGAGAAAGGTTTTCACCTAAACAACCGCTTTCTCCAACAGACAAGAGATTTTCTCCGGTGGGAAGGTTCTCACCAAAAGCGCCACTTTCTCCGACTGAAAGGTTTTCACCAAAGGAGCCAGCATCTCCAAGTGAAGAACAATACTCGCCTAAAGAGGCAAAGGACGTTGATCAAAAGGAAGTCGACACAAGGGAAGAGGAAGGAGAGGAGGAGCAGCTGCCAAAAACTTCTCTAGAGTCCGCCGCAAAGGCTGACACTAGTGTAGAAGGGAAGGGCACAGCTTTGCTATGCATAGGAGCATCTACCGCAACTGCCGCTTTGCTTACTACAAGCAGCATTGCCCAAGTCCCCATTACCAGCGCCATTGCCACTGTGACCGCGTCCACACCTACTGTCTCGTCAGTAGCAACAGCAGTGGCAAAGTCCCCAATGTCAACTTATGCATCTGAGGTTGTTCAACAAACTCCCCAACACATTCTAGACAATGTGTGTGAGAGGAGGGTTACAATGGAACAACAGTCGGCTGCAGAAGTTCCAACCGCTAAGGAGTCGCTTATCACAACTAGTACCGTCAGTAGTAGCTCATCATCAATAACGATACAATCCTCGCAGTCAACTTCCCAGCGCATGCAGTTTGAACCGGTAGTAATTACCCATCATGAGAAACGCTTTGAACTTCAAGAGGAACGACGAAGTTCCGCAGATCAAACTGCAGCAGAAAGAAAGGCCAAACAGAGACAATTTGGACCAACCAAGTTGACAACAAAGAAACAAAAACCTTTTCGCTATTCAGTACCAGATTTAGAATACCAAATTCATTACGCTGAAATGCCTCGACCTCGCTCAGCTCCAGCAATAATCACGTCTGAAGTATTTGTCAAAACACTGGACTTTGTATATTCTCAAAAGGGACAGATTCAAGAGTCTTTTAGTTATGGAGATGGGGCTCACATGTATGTTGGCTCATCCACCGACGAGTCTTCCGCAGCGCAAACACGATCCCATACAACACAGTCTTCAGTAAGTGGTGGAGCAAGTCCTCCAAGTGAATCCAAGGCCTCTGACTATTCGGGTAGTCACGCATCTGCCCAACAAGGGAGTGATGTACGGATGAGCTCTTCAAGTTCATCAGGCCCCGAAGTGATTAGAAGTCATGAAATTTCCGAAGCTTCATCAGTCAAGTCAGATCACTCATCTCATAAATACGCTTCCTCTGGAGGTGGATCGTCTCCGAAAGGTGCATCATCTCCAAAGGGAAAACTGTCTGATGAGGGAAGTGAATCAGTTAGCAGAGCATCTTCTGTTTCTGGAGGTTCAGTTGACTCTCCGCAAGTATTACACAGAAGCCAGAGCCATAGTCATAGTAGCTACTCTGGAGGATCCATGGTGGCAAGTAGCTATGCTTCACCTGCTGTTGGCTCTGCTCCAATGTCAATCTCCTCTGCATCTGTATCAGCATCACATTCCGAGCATTCTTCAGTAGGTGGTTCTAGCAAGAGAAGTTCCCGTTCTGGTTCAGAAGCATCATCCAAATCAGTCTCTCTAAAGCTCTCTACATCATCAGCCTCATCGGCGGGTAAATCTGCTTCTAGTAAATCTCATTCCAGCTCTAGTTCGATAACCTCTGTAACGCATTCCTCTCCTAGTAAAGGTTCTAGTGTAACTTCTGAGGAAGGTAGTGGGATAATGGTATCAGGGGGTGGGGGTACTGGCTCAATGGGCTCAGGAACACAGTCACGATCTTCTTTGGCATCTTCACCTATCTCAATCTCTGGGTCGGAGTCAAGAACGTCGGAGTCCACAGAGTTACAAATCACTAGGTTGTCTCCGCCACGAGTAGATTCGAGTGGGCAATACCCCTCTGTTGTTGAGACTCTTTCACCCTTCATCCAATTCACTTACTCCGTGAAAGGTAATTGATAAAAAATTCAATCAAATAAAAAAAGAACTCGGTTGGTTTTTCCTCAGTTGTCGTTCATTTTAATTTGCACTTTTTATATTACATAATATTGGTACATTTTCTGAAGTTCTTTATATATCAATGGGATTCTGTATAACAATTTGGATTTTAAATGAATGAAAAACAAACAAGCCTGGTGTATCTCAGGCACTTAATTCTTCAACATTTCACACACCCACAACCACAAAGACATTGCCTAACATAAACATGCATTACAACAATACTTTTTACACAGTTTAGATGGACTGGGTGGGTGTGATATTTTCATTTGATAGGCTATATAACTAAAATTATGCACCTTTAGGAACAGGATATGGCAGAATTAGTGAGCGAAATGCATTCCGTAGTTCGCTTGCACGTTTTTTCTTATCTTTACGAATTATTTTTATTACTTTCCAATTTTTAAAAATTATAATCCATTAAGTTGCATTTGTTGTATTCATAATATTGTATAAATTATTGCCAAT
The DNA here is from genome assembly GCA_027744375.1 of Orchesellides sinensis. Classification (NCBI taxonomy): domain Eukaryota; kingdom Metazoa; phylum Arthropoda; class Collembola; order Entomobryomorpha; family Orchesellidae; genus Orchesellides; species Orchesellides sinensis. The sequence goes on from JAHZNG010004554.1 coordinate 8,653, forward strand.
GATGAAAAGAAGATATAAAACTCCCTATCTAAATTAGCTATACTTGATTTCAGCTGCTACTTCTTCGCTACCTTCTTGACCCCCGAACTGAAACCAGTCTACCCACACTCATACCATGAACATTACAGCTAATTTATAAAGATGTTGCAGGTTATTGATTGAACAACAGTAATTTCTGTTTGAAATATTCTGCAGCTGCCGAAATTATATTTCTTGTTGCAAACCTCTGTTCCATTTTTGAGTCGCTATGTTTGATATGTTTGGCATTTCAGTGCGTGGTTTTATTTTGTTAAATGTATTGATTTGTTTCATTTAAATATAATATATCCTTGAATGAATTGACTAAAAAATTATAAATTGATTCAGGTGACAGCGATAACGCTGACAAAACGTCATAAAGTAACAAAAATACCCAAGCAACTTCTCCCTCTCTACTATGAGAATCAGCCAAGACATGGCTCTTAGTGGATCGGGAAATGATAATCGTCCTATTCCAACAACTCTTAGACCCGAATCTCCACCAGGGGGAGAGGATAACGCTTTAACTGATGTGGAGGATTTGGATGACGCACGCTCACCACCTATTTTGTCTCCTTCAAACCCATCCCCCACTACTACTAATGCTAACAATGTTTTAAGTATTCCAAGACGAAACAGTGTGGATGATGGAGGCGTTACAGATACAGAAGTTATGTCTGAAAATGAAGATGAGCCGTGTTCCACTGAACCTGATGAAGTGAGATATCCAGGGGCATCTGCGACTTTAGATAATATTTTGCGAGATTACTGCAACGAAGGTGAAGTTTCAATCCAAGATAATTCCGGAGAGCGTGTCACCGTTTCAAGGCAAACGTTATCAAGTTTGACTGTGGCAAAAGCTAATGTTGATGAAGATGACGTGTTGACGGATGTTGAAGAGATGGAAGGAGATGGTGACTTTGAGATCGATATTATTGACACAGATGCTCCTGGATTTTCTGCAACTGCTCACGGATGTTTCATTTCATTTCCTGACATTGACGTTGACAAGGAAGAAGTTACTATCACAGTAACTGAGAAGGAAGCTGGCACAGAAAGAAAGTATTCTTTAATAGAATTTCTCACTAATGAGGAACCATTAACGGACCTAGAATCTCTGGAATCTGGCAGTCCGAAAAGGCTCTCGGTTGATATGAGCTCAAGTCAGGCAAGAATACCTACACCGGAGCTGGCCGTTGATCCAATGACAGACGAGGAGTCAATTGGGAATCCGGATGGAGGATCTAGAAAAGCATCTCTTATGCCAGGGGGCCCACGGTCCATTACTCCATCTGACTGCGGTGATGATCGTTTATACGATAATCTGACAGATGTTGAATACGACTATGATGAAGAGCTCAAAAAGAAAGCTGTGAGTTTTGGTAATGCCCTGAAAGTCGGGGAAATAGATCAAGGGGCTCTTACAGACTGCGAGGACTTGCAAGATTCTGATGACGAGGCTGATGTTGGAGATGAGTGGAAACCTGTTAAAACTTCTACCAGTGAACTGGACACGATATTACAAGCAAATGTTGCATCTGCTCATACGAAAATAAGTATGAAAAACCAAGAGCCTGAAGAATCTTACCCGGAAACGCCTACCGACGATGAGGAAATACATTGCAAATTAATAGATTCTCGAACGCTGACCCCTCGCCTGGTAATCTATAACCATAAGGACCAACTGGCTATTGAGTCTGAGGATGAAGGCATGGGTGGAGGGATGACAGATGTCGAAGATTTTTCAGCCGTAGATGGCGAAGATATAACCGAACCAGTATCTCATGTCGAGACAGAAAGTGATGCAAAAATTCTCCAAGAAATCATGGACGCAAACTGTTCTTCTGTTTCTGTACAAGAATCTGAAGTTAATTCGAGTGGCTCCACATCCACAATGTGTAAACCTAGAAGCAATTCTGCCTCAATCGGCAAAGGACCAGATACAGAAACAGAAGACCTTGATCCAACAGAAAAGCACAATGCTTTCCCTAACATACCAAAAATTGTGTTTCCTGAAGGAAGTGGACCAGAGCCGAATCAGTCTGGAACAAGTTCAATTCGGCGGAGGGTGAAAAAGAAACATGCCCGAAGAAGTATTTTTTTAACTAAATAAATATTCGAAATTAAATTCGCACTTTAAGTATTTGCTCATTTTTATTTTATTTCGTTTACTTTAGCATTACAGTTTGTTTAGTTTATTAGATATCTATAGTTGTCAGCTTGAGCTTCTTAGAGCGATCACTTGAGTCATCAAAGTCAGGAAGGAAAATTCTAAAAACACGTATTTCACAGCATTGTCATTGTCCAACATAATATTGATCTTGTCCAGCGTAGAACTTGATTTATTTACACATGCTGTAATTATATGTGTACATAATAATGTTTTACAATCTAACAGTGTATTTATGCGTTTACACCTTTCTAAGTAAATAGTAGTGTTTATACCTGTATCCCACTTGTTATTTCCAGAACGAGAGTCCGCTCTATCCCAATTGCAAGAAGATGATCCGAGATCAGGTAAGATTTGATTTACTTTGATTTATGTGATATGAGTCCGGAATATTTTACACAAGAGTACACATATTATATGACGGTTTTATTTTATTTCCATTTTTTTAAAACAATACTTTTTGTCAACACAATAAGTTTCATTTTTGAACACTTTTCTCTGCTTGCATTGTCGACGGGTGCTGGCTGATATGGTGCTTTTGATATTGGTGGACTGTAGATTGTATGCATGCTTTGGGGCTAAATTACGTTTCTGGGGATAGGGGCTATCATTATCATACTTCTGAATTCCTAGCTTATCTATGGGTTTTTAAAATTGTCCATGTCAAATAGGATTGAATACATTGAATCTCATTTGGGCTTTAGCTTAGCATAAAATATTTCATTGGAAGGTTATTCTATTTGCATTTTGGCCTTTACTATGTCTTACGTTTTCTTATTTATTGTCGTTATAAGATACACAAACCCCTCCTCCAACTTCCCCAACATCATTTTACGAAACAGTGGCACCAAATATTTCTGCTAGTCCCAGCACTCCACGTGGTCACGACGACTTGCTTAGCCGCCAGCATGGAACAAAGAGCCCATCTGTGATTATGGACACATCAGAAGATGGAAAAGCAAGCCCGATTCATGCAGAAATTAAGCTTCTTGTCCGAACATCAGAAAATGGAAGGGAAAGTGTGGAAATTCGAAGTCTGAAAGAAGTCGTTGTTCCCCCAAAACAGACTTCCCCGACTCCTCCTCCCATTTCTCCTTGCTCACCACAGTCATCAAAAAGGGACACGCTTAGCCCCACTGACAGTACTAAAATCTCTGAAGATGACCTCAGTGATCGGGTGGAGTCGCCCATTCTTACACAAAAGCTGGTGGTTCGATTTCAAGAAGGTGATCCTATGTAGTATCTGTGTGTGGCTTTTCGCATGTAACTAAACTCTTTCTTGTGCTGGGGCAAAAATCAGTGTTTACTGTAAACCAAACTACTTCTTAAAACTACAACTACTACTTGCCTAAAGTTCCCATTACCAATTTACAATACAAGCCCTTCTCATCACCAGAATATTTGTAATCTACTTTTAACTATTAGTCAACTACTGTGCTTGAACTCTCTTTGCTTCTGTTGGTTCTCCGCTTAACTCAGAAATAATAAACATGATGAACTATTTCCTGTCTTTTTCTACATAACAGTTTTCAGCATTAAACCCCAAGTATACTTTCCAACTTCCAGAAACTATAGCACGTAGACACAATAATGAATAGCTACTGTTTAGTAAAGAGTGATTTGATTTAAAATAGAAATTTGGAAATGAAATCAATCCCCAAATTTTCAGATCCTGCTCATAAGGACAGGACAGAGGTAATTCATACATACACCGAGGTAAGCAGCTCCTCCTCACCACCAACAACTCCCAAAGTATTCCAGGAGTGCCTCAGAACGACCACCACTACAACGACAACAACTAAGGTTTATACGTCGTCAAATACCCCTTCATCTAGCCAGGCACAGGAGAGCCCGATACCAGGTCAAGGTGTGGAAATAACAGAGATAATGGAAGATGATGATGATGAATCAAGAATTCCACAGCCCGAGTTTGTATCTCAGATTGAGTCATTACGTCAACAGCAACAAGATGAAAAACTAGAAGACTTGCTCGAAGAAAGAGAGGAAGAAGATGATCATGAGGAAAGAAGAACACATTTTGAGGTCGAGGATGAGAGCCTAACTAACCAGACTCCCATTAGTCTCGCCTCAAGAGACCAATCGGAAGGAGTCGTAGCGGCTACCAATGGTCACGCCGTTGACACTACAGAGCTCATTACTACGAGGATTTATGGTGGTGAAATTGTGGATGACATTATATCTCAGGCTATTTCCAGAGTAAATGATCTGACTCCCTCAGAAGAAGAAGAAAAAGAAGGGGAAGTGGAAATAACTCAAAAAGAAGATAATGAAACGCAACCCAGACTAGAAGTTGAAGGCGATGAGCCACAAGTTTTAGAAGAAGAGCTAGACTCTGAAGAGCCTTCCAGTAAGTCTGATGATCCCGTAAGTGCAACATCTCCCGCAGAAGAAACCGTGCCCCAAACGCAAGCGGAAACTGGAGGTGGTGAGGAGGAAGCTGGTGGAGAGACTGAATCTGCTGCCCAATCAACAACTGATGCCCCATCCTCGGGTAAAAAGGGAAAGAATAGGAAAAGGAAAGGGAAGAAAGGGGGCGGAGGAAATTAGTTTACTTTCATCGTAAGGATTTTTATTTTATTTTTGTTTCATTATTGTGGTCCAAAGAGTCTGGCAATGAAAACTTAGATATCACTGATTTTGTCTTGTTCTGTGCATTATTTAATAACATGTTTGGGTTTTTGTGCTCCAATGGTTTGTTTGAATAATAATACATTACAAAGGATGAAGTGAAAGTAGGTGATAGGCGCATGAATAGGAAATCACAGAAAGTATTACAAGCACCGAATGCTATGCTCATGCTCACCTTAGTTTGTCTGCAGTGGTCGCATTAAAACAGACGTTTGTTGTAGGGCTTTTGATGTGTGTACTTGTGAATATTTTGTTGTGGTGGTTGTTACTTTCACCTTAGGTTGTTTTTATTTGACGTATATACTGTCTGTCGTGTTATTTGCATGAATTCTTCATGTTACCCAATTTTATACCCGTGAAATTATCATTTAACACAGGCTCCGTCCATATACAATTACCAGATATTATGATAACTTTAAGCTTCTTAGATAACCCTCAATCTCAATCTCTAGCCCCTTTGGAAATGGAAAGGCTCCGTAGTAATTTATCCGTTTCTATTGTATGGCAGCTGGAAAGTAAATTCCTGCTCGAAGAGGGTTATATCCTGTTATCTGTTAAGTCATTTATATATCCTTTTGGTGTCACCCAAATTTACAACCAAAAAATGTTGTGGAATTGTAAACCCCTGAAGAAGCAGATCTTACTTTTAAGTTGATGTATGTAAGGGTATGTATTTATGTATGTTTGTATAGGAGCTTTCCGCCGGTGCCTTTAACTGCTGGTAAATTGTACACTGAAACGTAAACTGTGCATTTGTTCAATACAAGTTTTGTTTCTTTCAAAATTTTAATTTATGAACAAATTGTAACACATCAATTTATGAATTTGTACGACCGTTTCCGTTTGAAAGCAAATGATATACATAACAGTAAAAACTAAAAGCCAAATGTTTAGAATGAGACTCAAATGGAAACACTTTTAATGCTAATTTCCCGATCGTGAACAGTCAAGCTAATGTTTGTTACCAATATGGTCATTACTAAGTATAATGCAGCTTAAACACAGATAATGAATTTATAAACTGATAAGCTGATACTGGTACATTCTTTAAATAAATAGTATAATGAAAGTTTGAGCTGCAAATTGTTTGCCCTCGGGAAATTGACATATTGAGCGTTTCATTGAGAAAGTTGTCTGAGTAGGCGTGACAAAAAAGTGCAAATTTGTGCATTAAAGTTCCATTTCCCGTTCATAACCTGTACAAATAGGTTCGAGAGACATGTCTGATGTCTCGGCGTCACCATCAAGAGTTGTGGAAAGCGTCGGGTCATTTACCGAAAGACATAAGTTTTGGAAGGAGAAGGATGATGAAGAACGAAAAAAAAGAGAGTCGGTAACGTCAATTGAAGACTACACTTTTGATAACTCAGCTTTTGCTGGAGTTGAAACTATTGATACACGCACAGCAGTAGAGCAACCGCAGCGTCATAGAACGCCAAGTCCATATGAAATAGAGAGAAGTAAGGAAGCAATATTCCTTGATACTGACGACCCTGAACAAGAAGAAGAAGTTCAGCTAAAGGACCTTGTCCAGTACCAGGTAGAGCAGCAAGAGCGCGTTGTCCACACTTCGCATGTTCCTGAAGCCTCACCTGAAAGGAAAGTATTATTCCAACAAGGTTCTTCGTCTACTGAGAGATCCATTAGCATAGATTCCGAACAGCAGTTAAAGGAGCAGATCAGTCGAGAAATTTTCGAATCAGAGTTAGCAGAAAAGATTGAGACGTTAGAACCCGAAACTAAAAGTCTGATTCAGGATGCCTATGAAATTCGTGATGACAGTCCCTCAGGGGATGACAAAAGTGAGACTGAGACAACTGAGAAACTCAGATCTAGCGCTACAACTGAGGAAAGAATGGAAGATGTTAGGTACGTTGCGTCTACCCTGGTGTCTGAAATAGAATCAACTGTTGAGAAGAAATTCGAAGGGGTGGAGACAAAGCCATCTGCACCATCAAGTGTAGACATCACTGACGAGGAGCTTATGTCCACAGGTGACATTTCGTCACCAGAACCTCATCGATCATACAAGGTAAGCGATGGATTCATAATTCGTAAATGCTTTATTAAAGACCGGGTACAATATACAAGATTCAAACACATGCTTTCTTACTTTAAGTCATGAATGTAATGTTTGTATAATTTTACCAGAATCAATTATCCCAGTCTTAAATAATGTTTAATTAAAAGCAACCAAATTTTTTTATCCCGGCATTTAATAAAGAATGTACCGTATTTCCTAAAATATAACGCGGACCTATAATAGAACGCGGGGATCGGATGGGAAAATGAAATACAACGCGGGTGTATATTTTAAGTACGATTGAAATGTTTGAAATTTTTAAACTACATTTAAAAGCCCTACAACAAACGTCTGTTTTAATGCGACCACTGCAGACAAACTAAGGTGAGCATGAGCATAGCATTCAGTGCTTGTAATACTTTCTGTGATTGCCTATTCATGCGCCTATCACCTACTTTCACTTCATCCTTTGTAATGTATTATTATTCAAACAAACCATTGGAGCACAAAAACCCAAACATGTTATTAAATAATGCACAGA
>JAHZNG010004555.1:0-25777 GCA_027744375.1 Orchesellides sinensis
AGGCCAAGAACGTCAAACAATGTAGAGGGGTGGCATAACCGATTTATGCGCAATTTACAAAGCCACAGACCACCAATGTGGAAGTTTCTATATACTCTTAAAATTGAACAAAATCGAGTAGAAAATGTTTTGGTTAAGCTTCAAGATGGAAAATTTTGGAATTTAGTCCGCTTTGTTTACTCTAGTTGCTCGTTTGTCAAAGACTTCGTTTGCCAGAAACAGAATTTTAAAAATGAAATCCGTTCAAAAGTTTTGCCCAAATAACTGTTTTTAAGAAAAGTGGCCGTTACTCTTAGACCGTTGTAGGTTTTCAAAATCCAACAACGGCATCTTTCTTTTCATGAAAAATGGGCCCTAGATTTTATGCCACATGCATATGCTGCTATACAAAATTTTTGAAATCGTAACGGCTTCTAACGGTAAAATGTGACCGTTGGTGCCCATCTTAGAACTCATCCAAGCCAATTTTATTGGGAACCCATTGCAAAAAGACTGACAGACAGACACCGCTAACAATCTTAGTAACTTGCTAAATCGCAATTTAATAAGGCTGTTAAAAATAAAACAATATTATAAAAAATTCTAAATTGCAAGCGTACAGAGCGAAATATTTTTAATGGAAGTATGGAAAAAGTTACCGCCAACATATTCGTTTTGAACTGCCGTTCTTTCTTTACGTTTCGTCTAAACTTTCTCTCCTCTTCCCGTCCTTGCCTCTTATCTTCCGTTTATTTTTTTCCTTCCCTCCGTTTTCCGTGGTTCATCAATTTTAAGTTCGCCTTGGTTTTTCCCAGGCGACATTTTTCCACCCTGAAATTTTCTTAGTACATCGTGTGGTTTGACGGGGAAAATAACAGCCAGGCTGACACTACTTTTTATATAGAATATATAAATATAGTGTTTTGGCAAATGGTGGGAAAGCACATAAAATCAGTTTTGCCCTTTTTAATTGTTGAAATTACTTAATAACAAACCATGTCTACATGCATTTCTAGAAAATAGGCACCCATGAAAGTTAAGGCTTCCCCTTTCAACGAAGTTGTTGTGAGCAAGGCTTAATAAAACGAAAACGTGCATAGAACGGTACTTCCACGCAAAAAAATTCCATATGACTGGCTGCACAATCTTGTCAAGGACAACTAAAAATATACCAATTTATTCGCCAATTTCCCGCCTGCAGCGCGTATTCACATATTAATTGACGATGGGGAAGTCTCAGTTTGGAGAACCATAAGGGAGATAGTTAAAGTGTATTAGTCAGACAATAACAAATTACCAATACCTTAAATACATGCGTAATGCCACAGCTCATGCAAGTTAACAACTTCATAACGTTTTTATAAGAGGACATTATTTGTCTTTTCAATCTTTAAAGGAAGGCTCAGCAGTAAACTTATCAAACCAAAAAAGTTAAATTGTTTTCCGTCCAATGTTACAAACCATCAAGATTAACCACCGACATGATTAATTGAAATATATACAAATTTTGTAAAAATCCAGGTAATCAAAAGTAGATAACTTAAGAAACTTTGTGAATGTTACCAAGTTAGTCTGAAATACATCTTCATAATGGATGCCTCAGACAACATGTATCTCGGTACTTGGCCCCCTGTAAAAACAATATGAATTCATTGTTACCAGAATTGTTTGAAAAGAGTTCAAGCGTTCAACCTTAAGCGTTAAACAAACAGGCAAATGGACGGACAGACATACATTCATTTTTTAAATCACGAAACGTGATGTATAAATTAATCATGTAATAATCCTACGTGAATAAATTATTTTGGTGATATGCTTGCTTGTAATGTGAAACTTAGGTACAAATGGTTGGCACGTTAAACACACACGATCAATAAAGGTTTTAGTTGCTCAATTTTTGTGTATTTTCAGCAGCTATACGCATTTATTAGTATCTTATACAACCATTTGCTAATAAACTATTCAGCTTTGCTTTTTTACTTACCAATAGCTACGTGTTTTATACTCTGCCAGACTTCGTCACATAAGTAGTAACCTGTTTAAACTAGCCATTTTAAATTCAGCTTAAATTTAAAAAAATATTTTAGTATAATTTAAAAAAATTCAACGTTGTAGTTAGTATTGCGGTGAATACAAAAAGGCAAGGAGTAAATAAAATAATAGAAATCATTGTCCACGTTTAGAATCCATATAGCAAATATATACAAAGCCTATATATTTAGTAAATCATACAAAGTTCCATTCAATCTACAGTTGATTTGTCTTTAAAATGCTATACTTTGTAAAATTCTTACCCGCGAGCCTGTGCTTACTGCTTGCAATCGCATCAGTCATTGCAAACTCGGAATTTTCTCGCCTACCAGAATTAAACAACCTTCTCCAAGCTTTTCAGGTCAACTCGGACAACTACATTTTGTATTACCACACAACATCCTACATGATTTCAAAATACACTGTGGCATTCTCCAAAAACCGTTTCTCGAGAACACTCATTTTGAATAATAACTGGCATGATCAACTTCGCTTGACACTGCAGGAAACCAGGTACACACAGCCGTATCATGTTATCATATCTAAAGTCAAGCATTTGAAGGGCGCAGAGGATGTCTTTGCGGAGAGTTTATTCCTTCCGTCTACATTACTTATTATATTTAACAATGGGCATGGATTTGACCTAAAAGATATCCCCCAGAGTGTAATAAATTCACCAGCAACAAAGCTACTCATTTCCCTGCGGTTCCATGGGAAGAGTAAAGCGCATTTTGTTTGCAACGGCTACTGCGGAATAGATAAAATGGGGTGGGTTAAGCTAAGCGACTCTTTTACACAGTCCTTGCTGAATCCACTACTTCTTCACAAATCTCTTTATCGAAATGGAAATCAAGTGGAGGTACCAGCATTAATAGATGCCACTGGCTGGAGCTACTTCAACAAGCGCCAAGGACGGAAACAGTATCGTTGTAAGGGATATCCAACAGTGGACAAGATTTATTGCGAAAGCACAGTTATGACTATTAATACACTCTCAAGTGTGCATAACATGTCGATTGATATTTACGTACTGGGGGACTACTCGGATGAACTCAATTTCAAAAAACGGGAACAAAACGACGATCAATATATAATGTCGGATGAGACTTTAATAGATCACAAGTTTTCAAAATGGGCGTTTTACCTGTCAAAATATTACATTCAGCAGTTTAACGTAAAATATCTAATATATTGTTACTCTAGTAGGATTACGCTATATCCAAGTATGAATCGTTGGAACGTGTGGATCAAACCGTTTTCAACGCAGCTGTGGCTGTCTCTTTTTACTGTTTTAGTTGGAACAGCGTTTGTTTTCGCAAGAATTAAATTAAATAGTAATGTTTTTGTAGAAATGCTCAATTTAACTATGCTTGTTATAGGGGCATTCTTAACTAAGATATCTAGACGGCAAAATGCGTCTTATATGTTTGTAGTGTTCTTTGGCATGGAGATATTTTCAGTATATCAAAATGAAATAACAAGCTTTGTCACTGTTATTGCACCTCCAAATCAATTTAAAGGTCTGAACGAACTTATTGATGCAGGATACAAAGTAATATTTCCAAAAGGATCATCTTATTACGCTCCATTTTATGAACTATACGAAACAGATTTCAAACTGTCGGGTATCCTGGATAGAATAAATGAAAGTTATCATGAAATATATGAGTTTACTTCTGAAAGAACAAGTGAACTTCTGAGTTCAACTGAAAAAAAATATGCGGTTTTGATCAGCATAACAATAATGAAAGGGTCTCTGTTTCAATTCCAGCAGCTGATAAGAACGAATTCTGGAAACAATGATTATAAATGCACTTATCTTAATCAGCAGATAGGACGAAAGTTTCTGTACTGGAATATGTACACAGTAAATATGTTTTGGATGAAACAATCAATATCAAGGATCCATCAAGGTGGACTTGGTGGCTTTTGGGATTCTTCAGATGAAATGCGTAAAATTATTTTTAAAGGATATGGGACAGACATTGAAGAGGCTGAGGAGAGCCCATACGTGCTCAAAAGGGACAGTATGGATATAATAACCTTTTCGAAGATTCAATCAGTTGTGATTGTAATGATTATTTTGTACGTTATGTGCAGTATCGTTTTTATTGTAGAGCGAGTAATAGGGCATTCAACCAGGAAATTATTCAATTTTACCAGGATATCAATTAAAATTATTAATGGTTTTCAAACATAATAATATTATTACCTTGTAACTTGTTCAATGATTTAATTAAAAACTACATGCTAAACGATTAAAAGTTGAAATGTATGGTTTATATGGGTATTTTTACTCCATCCTGTATGAACAAACCCAGAAATGATAATTCAGACTAAATATACCTTTCGTTGGTGTACCCTTTTGGAAATGTAGTAAATTGCTTGTTGGCTGATAAATCAAATGGTTTTAGTAATTATAACGTTTACTTACAAAGTTAATCTACATACCTGCCATCAATAACACGGTTACAGCCTTCTAACCCAGCCCTGCGGCTATTGGTAGGTTTGGATGTGGTAGAAGTGGCATTGAGGGACTCCCCGCTGAGTCCCAAGTTGTCTTTCTTAGGGTCTTCCACTAAAGGAGTGGCTTCAAGACGCACTATTGGAGTGGCCTTTGGCTTGACAGTGGTGGTGGAGGCATTGGAAGAGTGTTCATGAAGTGTCTTGTCATCTTTCAATATTTCAGAACCATCCCCACGAAATTTTCGTGCTTCCTCCAACTTGGGCACTGCTGTGGTGGAGTTTATTGAAGGCTCATCCTTGACACAAGGATTTGCAAAAGTACAGCCGATGACAAGGAGAAAGACGAAAATTGACTGGAAATTGCATTATTTATGGACAAGTTATATATTTCTTTGTAAATTATTGTTTACATGAAACTCACATGTATTACACAACATATTTAGCTTACCTGAGAGCTCATTTTGAATTTCAGAAATTCTCACAATAAGTTAGATGCAACAAGTAAGCAGATGACTATAATTACTTTTGCCAGAATAGCGGTTGTCATTAATACCCAAAAATGGTGCAAGAGATTTGATTATTGGCAGTCACAAAACATGTATCATAATGCAATTATGAGCTATTAGCAAAACATATGTGATTAGTTCTTTAAATGTTTTCATTACAAGATGAAGATTGTAAACAAAATTTGGCCGATAACAATCAGGAAGAAGACTGACGTTGACAAAGAATTTATATCCCTTGGAAAATTTTATGATTTGAACTGAAATTCAAGGTAATTACTAATAGGTTTTATGCTTCACTTATCATTGGCGAATAACTGTGTTATCAGAAGTACATGAAAAATAAAGGAAGTCTTTAGAATGCGTAAAATTATTCAGTTTGTATTATTATTATTATTAAGTTATTTCGAAAATATTTCATGCATTAACCTAGATTCAAAATGTTAAGTTTTGTAATAAATTTTATTTTTATCTCTCACACAAAGGGTTGTAAAGAAGGTAGCGTTGAGTGAGTCTCCTCCAGTTGTGATGCTATCTTTTGTGGCACCAGTTTCACGGTGGACCTTAAGGACTTCCATATGTTTTGGCTTGGCTGTTGTAGTGTTTGTAAAAGGTGGCGTTTATGAAAGCCACATGCTTATCCTTTACAAGAACTGCTAAAGTGCAGCTTAATACCAGGATGATGTCAAAAAACAACTAGTATTTTAGGAAGGCTTGACTTAAAAAGGTAGAAACTAACTATTACCTAACATTTACGTATGTTTCCGGCTTACCTGAAGACTCATGTTACATTAATAATATAAAATCAAGAGGTTATTTCTCAGAAAAATTTATTTAGAATGTTGCCTAAGGTCTGCTGAAATATATGCAATTGCCAATTTTGCCAAGAGGGTGTTGACTTGTGTGGTTTCAAGTTCATTTAGAAATAAAGGATAGAATGACTAAATGACCTCTTTTTAAGTTATATTATCCTACCCTTTAACCATATGAACAACAGGCATATAGTTTTTGGAAATATAAGTGACTGATAGATACAGGAAACCAGTAGTACTAAAACGCATACCAAAATTAATTCTTTTTCAATCAAATTACAAGTTTTTACAAGTTTTCAAGCTAGTTACTAAGATTGTTTTGCAAATTTGGCATAAATATTTTTAAAAAGGCAACTTTAACGTATTTAACAATATATGTTTTAAATAATCGTCAAAATGTACCAGTAATTTTTAATCACATATTATTACTTTCCACTTCAGTCCCCTATCATAATTATTACATTACAGGGAAACAGCTAACGACCACCACTGGATTCACAGTCTCTGGCCTTCTCCAACTCTGCCCTTCCGTCTTTTTTGTTTATGTTAAAGACAGGGTGGGCTTAAGCTTATCATCGTTTCCGGTAGCAATAGTAGTCCCATTTGATTTATCCTTACGATTAACATTGGGCTTTACGTCACGGCGACTTAAACCAAACTGATGTCGTTGCCCCTCGTCGTCACTGTCGTCTACTAGCTTCACTAGATTACGTAGATGATCTGCGACGCCAACGTTGTCTCCAGTGACAGAAGATGTTATAGTGGCTTCAAGAAACTTGCTCCCTTCCGGCTTGTCTACTGGTGTCATATCAGCGTGCTCTACAGGCTTAGTAGAGTTGGCGTCATTTACATTAATGGCTGGCGTCTGGCCTGCTGTCACTGCCATCATTGCATTACCGTTGAGTGCCGATTTGATAAGCTCACCCTTCAAGGACGCAGCACATGCACTGCCGAGCACCAGGAACAGCACGGCAATTGACTAAAAATGCAATAAAAACAATTTCACAATAAGAATCAGTTTAATTAGCAAAATTGTAGTTTGGATTTAGACAATTTTGTCTCTGACTTACCTTAAAACTCATTTTGAAGTTATTTGCCTGAAATCTGCTTGGATCTCAAATGCTTGGAACTTGCTGAACTGAGAACTTTAACGAACTAGAATTGGCTTAAATAATACGTGAAGTACCATAATGTGGAATGATGCATTAGATTGGATAGGTCAAAGAAAGACTGCATAGGTAGCGTCCAACAATATACTCTCAATCATTCATACAAATTTCCGCTGTGTATTTTGTGGCTAGGTTAAGGAAATGCCTTTAATGTGCCTTTTAATAAACCTGAAAACCTTGAATAAAAATTTTGGTTGCCCCAAATCCATTTGGTAGGAAGTATGTATATAGGACGAATGTGTATTTGGGGGAAGGTGAAGGTTACAACATTTTCTGTGTTAACCCTTCCTATTTTGGCTGCTTATTTCAAGGTCTGGTTGGGATCAAGATTAACAGTGCCCTTAAAAATGGAACGTGTCATCTTTCACTTACCTGTAATTTAAGTAAACTTGCGATTAGGTTAGCTAGTATAATCTAACCAGAATAGATTGCTTGGTGTTATGTTAAAACATTTTATTCAATGAGACAATCAAATATGCTAAGGGAGTAACAACCTGATGTAAGGACAACACGTTTTTGCCTTGCAAATCAAGTTTGTTACGAATAAGCCATAAAAAAATGTTGAACCACTCACCCAATGTAATCCTGTCTAGTCTTTGGAATAGGAGTACGAACAACACTGGAAACCTGTCGTGGTACATACAAATATACGTGGTAATGGGCTTAAAATGGTAATTTTACAATTTTCCAAGTAAGACACTTTACGTCACAAACTGACCAGACTTGTTTAGCATAATATGGATAATGAAACCGCTGTAGATGTCATCCTCAGTTTCATTCTTGCTGTTAATCTAAACACATGAAAGTTTTTGGCAAGGAGCATCATGAAAATAATAGTGGTTTGGGGGATTTTGCTATCTTGTATGGCACTACTTGTAATCTGCAAAGAAGAGGATATTAAGTCTCAGGTTGGAAATATCTCTGATTTTGTGCAAAACAGTAATATCACGTTTAAACCAGACCTTTACAAAGTTCAACTTCAAAGTATATCCACCAAAGAAAAATGGGAAGGCAAAGCCGAGTTTCCAGGAAGCGTCACAATTATAGGACATCCTCTTATCCCAACTAACAAGCTGATTTTAACAGCGGAGCAGATGATAATTAATAAAACATCTGTTATGGTATTTGCAAACCCTATAAGTATTTTAAAGAATATTTAATGGGTGTGTGGTAAAACCGGTGTTTTTTAATTTGATTATGAAAAGGTTACATATCGAAATGACTCTACAGTAGTAATTCCAATTGTGAACTCCTCCCATGAAGGCGAATTGTTTATTATTAATTTAAAAAATGAATTGACACCAAAGGATAAAATACAAATCTACATGGAGTACCACGCAATGGAGTGTACTGATTGTAGATTATATTCAGAAACTTATGGAATATCAATACGGACGTAAGAACTGAACACATAATATTTCGTTTTACAAGAAATGCTTAATTTCTGTTAATATTTAAGATTTGTGCAAAAATCGTTTAGTCAGACTGGCAAGGTAGATAATATCCGTGGGATTGGTGCAAAAGGGGTGTTTCCTCATTTTGACAAGGTAGACGTAATATACCCATTGTTGAACGACAAATGAAATGAAAAGTTAAAATAAAATTTAATTTTTTTTTAGATGGAATCTACATTTGAGTTTGCAATAAAACGGGTGGAGAACCAAACGACGCTTTTTAATAGTCCCCTTATTAAATCAACCGTGGAGTAACTAATTATAAATTATTTGCCAGTTACCTATTAGAGCAAGTCTGCATAGAGGCGGACATGAAAGCACGTAATAATTTATTAGTAATCATTACAGATCAAGCCAAAATAGATGGAGCATTGACGAGTTCAGTAAAACACCCAAGTTACTTCCAAAGCAACTCCAGTTTATCGTGCTTTCTGATTCTTACACGTTTATGGAGC
Source organism: Orchesellides sinensis (assembly GCA_027744375.1). Classification (NCBI taxonomy): domain Eukaryota; kingdom Metazoa; phylum Arthropoda; class Collembola; order Entomobryomorpha; family Orchesellidae; genus Orchesellides; species Orchesellides sinensis. The sequence continues at coordinate 8,870 of JAHZNG010004555.1, forward strand.
ACACCACCGGAAATCCAAAAAACAAGCCTATTATTCGAGTAAGTATAGAATTTTATTTTAAATTTCAGGCTTTTGGAAAGCTAAAGTTTGAAAATGGAGGTTTATTAGCAATTTACTAATTTTTTTCGTGGTTTTATAGCTATATGGCAAGGATGATTTTCTAGCCAAAAATAATGTTACGGTTCAGTATTTCTTAAGAAATGCATCAAAGATTTTAACATTTTATGACAAGTTCTATGGAGACGAAGGCAGTCTTACTAAGATGGACTTTGTTGAAAGTGAAGCATATGAAGACTTGATTTCTTGGTATGTTTTAATTTATATAAAACTCTTAAACTATTTACATAATCTATTTCATACATATTAATATTTACAACTAATTTATTACAGGGGAATCGCAACTCATGTAGATACACAGGAAAAATCTAATAGCGAGCTTGGTAAAAAAATTAAATATTTAATCTTCGTCTAAAAACTCCCAAATAGCAAAATACGATATAATTTGGAGTTTTGGTATTTCAGCGCTTAGCCTAGGAAAAGTATGGTTGAGTGAAACAAAAGAGCCAGTAGATCTAATCAAAGCCATTAACAAATACCTTAGCGAAGTGATAGTGAAGAATGAGCGCAACAGTGATACTCTGTGGGAGGATTATTATACACTAAAAGTGTCGTTGATGCATAATCCTACCTTTCAGGCTTCAGAGTGTGGCACCTCTCAGAGATTCATCAATGTCCTAAAAATGTTTGAGAATTACTTCACCCCAGAAATACTTACTAATGCGATTAGAGCATTTGCAAGGAGAGTACGAAACAGTAGTAGGAACACAACTATTGATGACTTTTCTGAGGAACTTAGAAAAGCTGCTTTAAACACCAGCAGCAATGCCACTACTTATTTTCCAAAGGCTACAGGAATCAGCACAATGTTTACCGTCATGGAAGTTCCAATAGTTAAACTGGAGTATTTCAATGCGTCTCACGTTGCCCTGTCCCAAGAAAAGTTTTTGAGTGAACGTAACTCTTCCAGTGATGTGACAGGGTTGTGGACCATTCCTGTTACAATATTGAGGGACATGGAATCTGGTGTAGTGTCCACTGTAAAAGTTTGGTTGAGACCAAATCAAACGGTGTTTTTGGAGCATAATATGTCCAGAATGATTGTAGTTGATCCTAATGCAACAGGCTACTACCGTGTTCTGTATGACAACATAACTCTTGATAAAATTCAAAATCAGCTTCAAATAAACCCAGAGGCTTTGAATGCAGTTGCAAGAACCAAGTTGATTGATGACTATTCTTCCTTATTGGATGCGAGTAAGCTTTTTAAGCTAAAATCAAATTATGATTAATTAGACACCTTTATTTAAAGGCTTGAATGGGATTTTCAGAATACGTACGGATTGGTGCACTGCTAAGTCTTTTTCTTAACTTGGACAAAGAAAGCGATCCTAACGTTTGGGATACATTCGCAGTCATAATTTGGAAAATGTACGAAAAATTGGAATATTTCCCCGATAAAATCCAATTTGAGGTAAAATTGAATTGCAATAATGATTTCAAGAGATGCGTCTATGAAAAATACCAAATGATTCCACCTTCTTTTATAAAACGCAGAAATACGTTGCTAGACTAGTGGAGCCCCACTTGAACTGGACTGATGGCGACGATCCACTTAAATTTTTGGATAGTCTTCAAACCAATCCCAGTATGGCTGAGTTGTTGGACCCACGCTACAAAAATGCTCGGCAATTTATAGGTCGATGGCTATTGGCTTGTTCATCGCCAACTCGGGTGTGCAAAACCTTTGTGACTAGCCTGTTTACCAGGTGGAGGTCCAATCCAAGCAAAAATCCATTTGAAAAGCCTGGGTATGATAAAACCATGTTAAATATATGTACCTTTATATATTTTGCAAGTTTCACAATTTATTTTTTACCCAAAGACTCAATACGCCAGATCTTCTATTCAAGACAATGAAGTGTAAAATGGTGGAGGTTGGAGGAAAGGACGCTGTGCAATTTGGGCTGGACATTTATAAAAATTACTCGGACGCTTCTCTGTTGTACTTTTTTGGCTGTTCAACTGATAAATCAATTGTCTTACCGTAAATTCTAGAAATTTACGAATAACCTATAACCGGAATGAAATGTTTAATGAGTTTAAAACATCTCCTTTGATGATTTCAGATTGTTCAACCAAAGTGCTTATGATCCTTACTGGCCAAGTCCCCAAGACAGGTTTAAAGTGGTGTTAGGCTTAGTTCTGAACAGTCCCATTGTGACACCCACATTTCTAGACTTCATGTCAAATCACAGCATTTCGTTTTTTGATAATTTTGTGGAGGAACCGAGGGATATCTTGTTGCCAGATTTTACCATAAAATTTGGCAATTTTGTTGCTGCAAACAAGGCACATGTATGTTTTTATGATGATTAGTTTAAGTATATTAAAATTATAGCAAGAAAAGATGCTTACGTTTTTATTGTTTTTTAGTTGCACCCACTCATAATTAAGTATATGGAATTGGTTAAGGACAACCTAAGAAGACTGGAACTGTCATTAGAAATCATGGAGGAAACTATCAGTTGGATGGAGGAAAATGGAGAAAACGTCTCAAAGTGGTTAAGCATGCAACAAGGCTAGTTTTATCTTACTAAAACTATATTTAAATTAACCAATGTTTCCAATTAAGATGTGGTGGATTATATTTTGTTAGACAATGAAATACGAAAAATGGGATATTTAAACACTTTGGAATTAAAACATGAAATGGATATTTTAGCAAAAACATAAGGATGAAAGAGTTGAGAATTATTATAGTGAAGCCACTGACATGCAAAATTTCATCCTGACAGCCAAGTATATACAAAAGTTTGGTTGGTTGTAATTTTCATCTATTATGGATATTCATACCTACATACTTATACATACATAACATTGACCGGCTAACGTGACCATGACAGGAAATTCTTTTTATTATATTATTATAAAATATTACTTTTCTGCTCTGTACGAACTTAAATGAATGAATATGAAGCAGCAGCAATACAAAATGTTATCTTGTTTTATGTATAAGTACATAGTGGTATTTTGCTTGCAATGAAATTCACTTATTCATTTTATTACCAGCTGTTGATTGAATACTACATTTTGGACCAATAAAAGTATTTAACATTCACCAGGATACAAGGAACATATTATATCAGCCAACTACAGCAGTCGCAATCACGGTTTTACTGACTAATCTGTTTATTTTCGTTCAGTGGATTTTCATTTGTTTAGGTTAGTTCAAGTTAAAACAAACAATTTCAAATTAAAAAAGAATACTTATAAATGTTCCATGTGTGCGAAAAATTTTCCCACTGATGGCAGACTAAGCCTGCACATGATCATTCACAAAGACGGGAGACCAAACAGCTGTGACATAGACATTCAAGCATCCCAGAAAACTTCGTGAACATGTTGAACTACACTCAGGAAACAAACTATACAATTGTAGTAATGTTTGTAACAAGGCATTTGCCGTTAAAGCACTTTTACAAAGGCATCCTTTCACCCACACTAAAGAAAAGCCTTTTAAGTGTTCCATTTGCCAAAATAAGTTTGTTTTTATGTACACTCTGAAAATACATACAAGAGTGCACACTAGTGAAAAGCCACAAAAGCACTACACTTGTCACAAAGTATTTTCACGAATTTCTGATCGTAACAAACAATATGCTCACTCATCAACTGAAAAGCCAAAGCCATACATCAAGTGTGTGCACTGTTTGAAAACGTTTTCCTGCAAAGGAAGTCATGATGCACATTTTAAGCTAAAACACAGTGAAAAATCCCACAGGTGCTCTTAATGTCGAAAATGCTTTAACTGACGGAGAATTAAAACACCACTTGGTGGTACATATCAGAGAAAAATCGTTAAAATGCAAAATCTTTTAATAAGAGTTTTCCTCGCGAGGGAGCTTTAACCGCCCATTATGGGATGTACACAGGGGAAGAGCCGTATAAGTGTAACATTTGTTCAAAATCGTTTACCAACGGCCCAGGTAAAATTACATAAGCAGATTTAGATCAAAGAGAAGTCCATCAAGTGTACACTGTGCGATAAATCGTTTTACAACTCTATCCATCTCAAACTTCACATCCATGGAAAGAATGCACACGGTGGAAAATGATAGGCAGAGAAGCCAGTGCAATATTTGCAAAAAGTTTGTGGCATTTCTAGACAAGCACATGCGCATACATACACATGTGAAGAGTGTCTTGAAGCCTACCTCCATGCAAACAGTTTGAAAAACCACAAAATTAAAATTCATAATTGTCCCAGTGAATCAACCCACTGTTAACTATTATGTCCTAAAGGATTTGTTTATATGAATAGCTGGAGTTATCATACGCGAGCGCACTTGGGAGAATATCCGTTCTTTTGCAACTTACGGGAAGTCAAAGGTGGGTTATGGTGTTTTGTAACAAAATCTTTATAGTATGGATACTTTTGGCTAAATTTATATTTCAATTGTTGTGTAGTGCGTACGTGAGCAAATACTGTGGGAAAGACTGTATTGAGCCGAAGAGGCTGATTGTTTATCACGTTTATTTGCTTGTTTATAAAACTAATAATGTATTTAAATTGTTGTAACTTTTTTACGATGATGATGAGCCAGCCACCTTATTTATTTATTTATAGGTAGAAGTTACACTTAATTACTAGCTGCTACGCTCATTCATATGTATTTATGGTTGGACTCCCTTCACAGTAGCATAAGAATGGAAGATTGGTAAACCCCACTGGTACATCTCGTGATCCTGGCTGTATTCGTCCCCCCATGGAATTTCCTCCTCCCTGTCCCACTCGTAGTCAGATGCAGAGTGAATGGCAGAAGAAACATTTGTCCCTAACTCAGATGTTCCTCTATCCAAATTCATAGCTTTATCTTCGTCATCCTCGTCGTCATCATCAAAGCTATCATCGTCAATCACTGGTGTTTTCTTGTCCACTTCCGCAACACGATGGATTCTCAAAGATGCGTTATCTTCTTCATTTTCATCTTGCAGCGGAACTGCATACACACAGCAAACCGCAATGAGCACAGCGCATATTAACTGCAAACATCACAAAATGCAATTTAAACTTAATTTTAGAAAAAAGTCCAATGTTTACTTTTTTAAATTTGTTATAACCATTACCTTAAAGTTCATTTTTGATGACGTTGAACAACTTTGGTTTGAAGTATTTTGAAATATTAAGCCACAGTGGAAGAGCAGAGAGCTTGCAAGGTAACTATGTATTTGATTCTGCTCCAATATGTACACTCAGAATGAAAAAAGTGACAAATTACACAAGGGATACTAAAGTCATTTCTCTGGACGGAATAACAAAGGTTGGGTTGAGTTGGCCAAACTCAAAAGCCACACCCACACTCTTTTCTGTTGTTATTCAGAAAGGCTTCTTGTTCATAACTGGATTCATGTTTTCGTAAAACACTTCCTGCTTACACTTACATTCGTCAGTTGTATCACACGAAACTGCATGACCCAAATGTACCAAAGAAATTTTCCATGCATGCACGAAATGTATGGCTAACTTTGAAGCCTTTTCTAAAAAAACTTTGTGTCATGATGAGATTCTCAGTCTTTTTTATTGCTTACGTTTGTTGCTCCTACAACAAACAGTATAAGAGTATAACAGAAACACAAATCCGCGGACTTAAATCCCAGATAAAAATAAATTTAACCGACAATAATAGTTTTAAAATTACTAATTGTTTATCACTTTACTAACTCATCTTCACTCTCAAGTTGGTCTTGTTCATCCCATGCAAAGATAAAGCCAGCCATGAAAAGTAGGAAGAATATAAGCTGAAAATTACATAAAGCATTTTGCATTAAAACAGTTTTTAAATCTTGAAAATATTATTTATGTAGCTTGTTTTACCATAAAATGCATTTTAATCAAATGTCTCGCGATGAATACTTGAACGCTTTTAGGTTGTAAAGCATTTATCACAATCGTTAACAGCTTCCCGATATATTTCTAACGAATGCTGCTCACAGTAGAAAACCAAAACTGATGAAGTTTCAAGTGGTTTATGTGTAATTTAGAGTGTTTATAAATGGTGCATGCTTCACAATGCAATATTGTGCATTCAAGTTCAAGGTCATGACCTGGATTGATAGATGCAGTTTCAACCTTGAAAAGTAAATGGGACTCCAATACGGATACGTAAACAGTATAAAATGCAAAAGGTATATGGTCATTTGACGAATTTGTCGGTTAAAATGCATAAAAGGTTGGTAAAAATGCTTCCTGGGTACTATTGTTTGTATTAGAAAGAAATTAGATGAAAAGGGAAAGCAAAATCGTGGGATGAATGTGAATTGTATTCATGCTATTATGAAACAAAGTACATATATTGAAACTAATATGCATGTGCACGATTTTATTCTGATAAACAACGTAATATATGCAAGTTTAGTAGACTATCATCTTATGCTGGCTTAAACATTACCATGAATTTAAAGAGGCTGGAATTTTCTGTTACACAATGATAGTACTTGAATGACTGAATACATAAACATTGCCAAAGAAAAAAGGCAAGAATCTATGCATTTGGGTGTACCTTTTCCAAAAGGTATCCTGATCTTTGTGTTGTTGAATGTAGCTTGCAGTATATGTACATGCCTTTTATACATATACCTGTTGATGTTGATTAGATGCATGTAGGTATGAATGGGCTATTTTGTCTGTGGCAATAAATAAAATTTTTGTAGTAGTAAATTTTGCGTAAAGTAAACCGTAAAGGGTGACAAATGCTAAGTGCAGTTTGGCAAAAAATATTTTATTTTGCAAATTTGGTAGTTTTAGCATAATTTTGCTTGATATTCAAACTTGGCAACAATAGTATGCACATATGGCAATTGAGTTGGATGTAGAGGAATGACTAAATTTTGTATTATTGAATGAAGTGATGGAAGTAACCAAAGATACAGGTAAAATAATAATAAAAGAAGTCAAATATATAAAAGTTATTATCTTTTATAATCTCACGTATTTATTAATGTAGTTTCTAGATAATACATAAATAGACATAATTAATTTACATATAATACATACGTTGACATGACTAAATTAGTTAGCTGGCTGAAATACTTATTCTGTCCCAATTAAGTTAAAACATGCTAAGCACAAAATATTCAAATTAAAATAAGAAGGTAATGAGCATGGTTGAGAATCATGGGGTATGGCATGTACAATCGTGAAATTTCAGATGTTGAAACTGTGGTCTTGACGAATTAGACATTTTTTTAAAATTTTGTATTTGTAATCCATAACGATAGTATGCAAGGTTATCAACGTATTCATGCTTATGCATACACACTTCTTCATTTATTAATCAATACATTTATGTTGGGAAATGTAATCCGAAAGGTTATCACGAAATTGATTAATTCTCTGATAAAAAAACCAACGGAACGCTGTTTATAGATTGATAACAAGTGCGTGCTCCCATCTTTGTCCATATTCATGGCTATTGCCAGCTTAATTAAGTATAATGTATATTATCAGACATGTATACAAACGTATACATACAGCACTACGATCACAGATTATCATTGCATCAGAGTAAGAGTGAGAATAGAAGTAGTAAGGACGGAGTTAAACAGGTTTGTACCAAAAAGGCTAAGTTTACTAAGGTACTGGTACATATTGTAAGGTTAATATATAAAGTAACTAATTAATTTTCATTTCATTTCCAAACAAAGTTGATCTTTCAGCCTTAATTTGTTAGCATACAACATGCTTTTTTATTCAGTTGCTTGAGATGTATCCAACTAAGCTACACGAAATCCGTTTTATATGCAAAGTAAATAGGAAGTGACGTCATTATGGGTCGAAGTACTTCAAAAGAGTAAACGGAGTGTATCTTATCAAGGGTGAGCTATTATAATAAAAAATACAAACAGTTAAAAAAAATTAAATGACATAACTAAGTCGCATAATTTAAAAGATAAGCCAACACATACCTAAACCGCGCCGTACCCCTAATGAGTGTATTTTGGTAGGTGGTTTTTACAACAGCGAAAATATGCTCGGAATGCTTCCCTTGATTAAAACAGTTGGAACAAAGGTCGTAATCGTGGCATAACAAGCATTTGTAACGAATAACTCTGATGGGCGTCTGTTTACAACTATTACACGTGACACCAGTAAACACTGGATTTACTTCTAAAGCCCTTGTAGCTTCATGGTTGGGCAATGCCAGTTCTGCAGCCAAAGGCAGTATCCGATTCCATGCTCCTTTCCTATAACCAATGATATTAAAAATTAAATCCCATTTTCATTATCAACTCCCCCCTATTAATGTCACTACTCACTCTATAAACTTCTTCCGGATAAATTCTTGTTTTTGCAAATTATCTATTATTCCAAAGATATGCTCGGCGTGTACATTTCTGTCCATGCATGCCATACAAAGATCATAATCTGGGCAGCATAAACATTTAAACCTTTTCCCGGCAATTCCTACACGGCGACAACCGTTACACGTAACTCCTTCAAACACCACCGGTTTACTTTGCAAGCTTAAATTTTGAAGTTGTAAGGTGATTTCATCGTCATCTAAATTAAATTAAAATTTTATGGGTTGCTCCGCTACATAATATGAAATAAAATATGGAAGTACATACCAAACTGAGACCGCCAAACTTTTTGATACGTCTGGATAAGCTTGGGTGGCAGCATTTTACGGTCAGTAAAGTATACATTACGTGTCCATTGAAGATATGCCATTTGATTAAACAATTCTTCTTTTGATAGTCCCGTACGAAGCGGTATCTTTGACAGTCCAAAAAGTAATCCGTTGTAAAAATCCATTTGGGAAGACTCAGCAATACCGTCAAACTTCATGAATGTTGCGAAATGCTCACAGTTGAACGATTCAAGGCAGTAGTAAAAGCCAGGCTTGTTAACAAGCACGTTTTTATACCTTCGGATTTCTTCAATTGTTCTTCGTTTTGTCTTAATTTCTGGTTTATTGTTTATCCTCACGTTGCTCTTACCTAAATGCCCAAAATATTTAAATTAGTATGAAAAGCTGAATTACATTGTAAGACTGATTTTTTTACCTGCAATTTTATGCAACGAGTCAGCTGTAACTTCTCCGGGCACAAATTCTTGCAGCCTGGATAAACCAACGAATTCACCATTGGAAGGATTGAAATGTAAAACTTCTCCAATTCCAGTGTACATCGCCCAATGGCGATACGTTCCACGATCAAATTCTATCAAGTCCCCTTCTACAGGTTTTAAATTTTCACATTTTATCCAGGCCATGCTTTTTAAAATGAAAATTGCAAAGGGGCAATATCAAATTTAACTATAAAATGAGAAACTATTAAGTTATGATTCCAATCTGAGCAAAGTAAAGTAGTTTTTCGAGACTGTATGTATATTTTTTAATCTGTTTTACTTATCTGAAGAACGACCATTATGAAAGATAAAATGTATGACATTGGAATGGATCTCAGCGGTGTGCAAAAATAAATCATACATACAGTTTGACCTTAAACTGTGTAAAAAATGATAATATACAAGCTGTCTCCCAAATTATGTGAATAATTGTAATGAAATAAGTTTTCATTGGACCCCGGACAAAACAAGGAATTCGTGATTGATATTTAACGAATTATCAGTTGTATTGCGCGATAAAAATAATTGTAAATGTAAGATAGCACCCGACTCCCGACTCTATTTCATCTAAACGCTTAACGAATAACATTTACCATACAAAATTATTTGAACAGATGTTTTTCTGATATCAAATGTTATTAATAGCATGTTACTTTATACAAAGTAGGTAAATGTTGGCACAAAGGTTAATCAATCAATAAGATATAGCTGTATTCCAAAAATTGTAAACTATTAAGGAAGCCATTGTCGTGATACTCAATAAAATAAAAAATAGATAAATGTTTTACAATCGGGCTCCCTGATTTTATTCGCTATCCATGCAATCTTGATTATTACTTGCAATGATGAAGCCAACAATGAAAAGTATTAAAAATACAAGCTGGAAATTCAATAAAAACAATGGATTGCATAACGGGTTTTAAATCTGTATTCGTTTTTTACACCTGGGTTATTTTACCATTAAATGCATTGTGATCTCGTTAAAGTGCCAGAAAAAATTCAAATCAATACTCAGGGATGCTCACATTAACGATTGGCAGCAAAACATAGCTAAAACTGATGACTTGTTTGGATGTGCTTTTGTATATCTGGCACTCGGGAATTTTTCTAGAAGCAGGAATAAAAAATTACTGCTGGCACGTGACCTTAAAAGGATGCCAACTATTAACACGATTTTAGACGACATGCTTAAAATGCAATGCTTAATGTTTTAAAGTTCAAGGTTATGAACTAAAATGCAGTTCCAATCTTTGAGAGTAAAAGCGATTATAAATGCTGTGAGGTTATTTTGGGTGAGTATGTTATGCTCAATATTATGCCCAATGATAACTACACAAACCTTCGGAATTCCTATGAACTCCTGTTTCTAGGTGCTTTGAATAACCAAAATAACAGTGTATGCGTTTGGTATGAAAGTGTTGTTTAAAATGCATAAATAAATAAATGCTTAACAACAGATTTAAGTTTATAAAGGCAAAATGCACCTTTAAGAGAATAAGTGTGAAGTGTTTAGTAGGAAACTGGATTTCCAGTACATCTACTAAAAATAATTATATGGATCTGGGAACATCGCGTTAGCGGAAATCTCAGATCCAAACTCTATGTTTCTGGTCAAGGAGAATAGCTCGACTTGAACAGAAAGTAAATAAAAATCTATGGAAAAATCTTCATCAGATTCGTTACAAAGCAAAAACAAGACTAGTTTGTAACAAGGCTTCAGCTCATATTTATATGCTGGAGCCGAGTTGGATTTTGAGTTGAAAACGTAAATGAGCATTTAAAGCTCATTTGTATTTTTAGCATTTTCATCCATTGTCATATGATGAAAATGGGCATATTTTAGAAATAAGAGCAATATGCTCCTGTTTTACGTACTCTACATTTGTAGAGTGCATTCACTCACGAATTACCATGTGAGGCAATGTAAATGTGTCCTCACAATGCATACATAGTATTGCGACATATAAAAAACGTGCAAGCTTATTAAAGGATTCTAGCAAAAGAACGAAGAAATCTAGTTGAAACGGAAAGCAAAGACGTATGGTGAACGTAAAATGTAGTCAAGCTATTACGCAACAAAGTAAATTTCACAAACCGTAATCAATTACATAATATAAACGATGTTATTCTGACAGAAAACCATTATACCTATGTAAACATACTTAGGTAGGTAATAATCTTACAATTGCAATTCATGCATGCATACTTATACGTACTTACGTAATACTTATAATATAGGCAGTCTGATGCAACCTTGACTGTAAATAAAGCTGGATTTTATTGTTACTCCACAATAATACGTTTCTGTTCTGTACAAAGGAATATGAATGAATTATCATATGTAGGCGAGAAGGAAAACTTAGGAAGGCAATATGTATTTGGGTCCGTTCCTCCTAAAATGTATTCTTTTCAATTCAATGTATATTATTGTTTTATTTGTATTGTACATGACTTATGTGCTCCATCTGTTAATGTTAGTAGGTGTCCGTTCAGTTACTCAATATAAAGTATTTAAATGTACACAAATTGAAGATGAATCAACATAAGTGTAACATTTGCCACAAGACATTCAAACGTCCTAAAGATTTACGCCAGCATGTCAAAACACACGCCTGTAATAGGTATTTGTAATCGGAGGTTTAATAACAAGGGCGATTTAAATAAACATCTCCTGACCCACCTAGGAGAAAAACTGTTTGAGTGTTCCATTTGCCCAAAAAAGTTTGCTTATGCGGACAGCCTGAAACTGCACACGGCAGTGCACACAGGAGAAAAGCCGTACAAGTGCAACATTTGTCATAAAGCATTTGCCACCGTTTCCTATCGTAACAGGCACTTACACACCCATTCTGGAAATAAGCCATCATACAAGTGTGTTCACTGTTCGAAAACATTTTCCTTCAAATCAAATCATAATAAACATATTAGACGAAGACACGCCACTAACATTGACAAAACACATAAATGTACCTACTGCCCAATGGCCTTTTTAACTCGTCATGAACTTCAAGCTCACTCGTTAGTTCACACCGGACAAAGATCCCTTAAATGCTCTATTTGTCAAAAGTGTTTTGCTCGCAAGGACGCCTTAACCCAACATTACAGGCTGCACACAGGAGAAAAGCCATATAAATGTACAATATGCCCAAAAGCCTTCACCCACTCCCAATGCCTCGATATGCATTTACAAGTGCACACCAAAGAAAAGTCGTTTAGCTGTACGCTGTGCAAAAAGTCATTTAATAACTCCACCTATCTCAGACATCACATGAAAAGTATGCACTCTGGAGAAAGTGGAAGCCGGAAGAGCCAGTGTAATATCTGCAAAAAGTTTTTTAGATATTTAGATCGGCACATGAGCATACACACTGGAGAAAAGCCACACAAGTGTGAACAATGTATCAAAGGCTTTAGGAAAGAAGTCAGGTTGCGACTACATTTAGTAAGAGTGCATAAATATATTAATAACTCTCATCAGTGCGTACTTTGTCCGTTAGGATTTACCGATATGTATAGCTGGATTTGCCATACGCGAGCTCACATTGGAGAAAGACCTTTTATTTGCCACTTGTGTGGGACAGAGTTTCAAAACTGTAGTTTCCGAGATAAACACATTAAAAATCACAGTAAGGTAACATAATATTTAAACTAACAAATATTTCGCTCTAATCAATAAGTCTATTAAGAAAGTTAACAGGTGTTTAAATATTGTGTAGTTTAAATGTTCTTCATCGGTCAACTCAGCAATCCAAAATGCCAAATTTGTAGAATGGCTTTCACCATTATATTCAAATTTACAAAGCACTTGTACAGGCACATGGGAACAGTCAACGTCACATTTTCTTTAGTAAAGGTAATTTTATCGTCGCTCCCCACAATGGCAAATTCGAGATTGGCACCTTTTCCGGTTATTGCCAACTAGGGTAATAATTTTCAAATGCCCAATATTGGCGAAACAGTTTTCCGATATTGGCGAACAGGTCGTCTGCAATGGCGAAAGGGTTATCCTATATTGGCACCATACATGTAAATGTGTTTCTTTCTATGCCGAATGACTATTTTGCTTATGTAAGTTAACTATGCTATGCTAAGCAATCTACAAATGTATTTTCGTTTATTTTATTCCTGCCTAGTGTGGTTTGTAGGAATGGAGTTTGGTCAAAGGGAAGAAACTGGAACTTCCAAGAACTTCAAATCATGTTGAAGGGTGGCATTGTCGTTTCATGCAAATTATTCATACTGCAAAGTCTCCCTTTTGGAAGTTTTTGTACTGCTTAAAGCATGAACAAAATCGTGTGGAGAATCTTTTACTTAAATATAATAATGGCATCCTACTTCCATTACAAAGAAACCATGATCAGGAACTCAACGAAAAAATTGAGGCAATGTGTAAAAAATATTGGAAGGTCACGAAAAAGATGGTAAAAGTAACCCTTTCCCTTGCATCTTAAGCACTGTGAGAATAATTTTCAATTGAATGTACAATGTTTGACTGACTTGTAATAATTAATTGACTTTTGCCAATTTTGAGTTGTTGATCGCCAATTTCGAATCACTGGTCGCCAATCTCGCCAAGCATTTTTTTTGTCTTCGCCAATTTAGGAAAATCATTTTTTTAAAATTCGCAAAAAATGGTGCCAATCTAGAATTTGCCATTGTGGGGTCACATCAATTTTATACATTAAATATGTTCCACAAAGTTAATTGTAAGTGCAAGTCGCATCGTAGAATACTTAAACAGCCTTATTTTAAGTTGAGCTTGAGTTAGTAGCTGTGTATCTCCTGTAATTTAAGTAGTGTAACCTCGCCTGGACCTGTAGGATCTGTTGTTTTGGTTCCTGCTCCTGCTGTTGTAGAGGTAGTAGTAGATACTGTTGTAGTTGAAGAGGTGGTGGTCATAACTAAATTAATAAAAAATCAATGTAAGTATAACCAATTCGTGTTATGCTTCTGTACAAAGAAATTCCTACGTTACTTTAAAAATTACTTCAAAGCTTGGTACATCTCATTTATTTTTTGACCGCAACTACAACGCACCGGCACTCTTCTCCATATGTCGCAGTTTCCTTCTCCACCACACAACCACTGGGGAAAACGCAGTGAAAATCACCTATAAGTGGGGAAGACATTTTATAAAAAATGTTTTAAACGGGAATTGAAGTGATTTATATGTTTTTGAAGTAGATGTTTAAATTCGAATAAATATTGCTTTAAAATAATACAGATATTTGTGGCAACTTGCTTGGCTCATACCCGGTAATAATGCATGACGGTCTTCAAGTAGTCGTTTGTGATTTGCTGGAATAAACAAAGTCAATGGTCCTACAACTGCTACAAAGCGTAATTGAGTACCTTAGATGATAATATTCTGAATAATTTCAGGTTTTTAAATCTAATTTTTAATTTCTTCGTAGTTTTTATGAGTTTTTATACTATTTTGATTTTGAGATTGATTAATATGATCGCATTTATTATACTGGATTATTTTCCAATTGTGTCCTTGTCATTAATAGAGGCAAAGATGTTTACCCGTCAAAACACGTAGATAAATCGTAAGCATGAGTCGGTTAAATGGCATTTAAATCCGAAAACAACACATATATCATTATGTTTTAACAAGTATACTCTAATAAAAAAGTCATGACAAGGGTTGACAGCAAAACATATGGTTTTACCTGGACATTAAATCACAATAGTTAGATTTTGATGCACCGTCAAAATGCTTGCTTGTGGTCATGAATGTATCTAATGAATTGTTTGAGGGTATTTAAATTGTGGTTTTGTCGGTCATTAAATATGACAGTACAGTAGAAATGAACCGCTCGTGTATTATGTGGTAGAATCGGGACTGCCAGGCGATTACTGTACTCTGTAAGATGCATCTCACAATATGCTGATGATAATCATACTTAATCAAGTAAATATTTATATTGATTCGCGTTTATGTGCTTTGCAAAGGTATCGGGTACAGATCAGGGTTACTTAAACCAGATCTTCTGCTTACGTCTTCTTGTGCAATTTTCCAAATAATCACTGATATTATTATACTTCAATGTATATTCTGCATAAGCTTGTGAAACTTGTATTCATTGAGAATTGTACATAATACAAACAACGAAACCACGTATATATAAACGAAAGTCACGGTAATGCATACGTCAATAAAATCAAGTTTTTTTGTGTAGGTACATGTGTATGTACATACCCAATGCCCTCTCAAGGAGTCTTCCCATTTAAATAGTTTTGTCCGAACGACTTGTCTTTCTGCGAAATGAAATAAACCTGCTGGCTATGAATTTCGCAGAAATATAAACATATATATATATATATAAGTATAAGTACCTAGTAAAGCAGTTTTGAATACTCACGTTGGCTTTCTAATGCCCTACATATCCTGTGTTTTATTGAAATCTACGTTCATGTAAACCAGAATTGTAAGCGAGATTGAATGCCATTGAGATTCTATCTCATTATCTCATTACAAGGAAATGACTAAGAGAAATTTTTACTGTATGTCAGTTATAGAAAGAGAGAGAGCAATAGTCTTAAATTTAACTTGTGCATTACAGATACTACAACAAAAAGTTATTACTGCAGTAAAGTTCGCTGTAAAGCAAATCCTAGTAAGTTTTTGAAAATTGTTCTAAACAAATTTTAGCCTAAGTCCAGCGTTTTATTTGATTTGTTAACAAAAAAACTTTTAAACAATACAGTAATTATTTAAGGGGAAGCAGTTTAAGTTCTAAAGTGATAGTTTGCGATAATCTAGAGAAACTTTTTTATAAAATGGATAACTACAAATATCGTCGAAGTGCGAGGATTGTTGGATACGCAGATGCAGTAAGATAAAAACCTTGAATACGAATTTAATTTAATTTAGGGTGAATATCTGTTTAAAAGGATTATAATCATAATGCCAACTAATATCCGAATTAAAGGAATTCTTATATGTTATTATCTATTATTCCTGTTTTTTTTTTCGATTACTCCAGGTACTTAATTCTGTCTGCCTATTTGGTTTTCTATATAATTTGGCGAGAGAGGTTGCATTGTTACTTGCTAGCTATGATAACGAAGTTGCAATACAATTTCGATACCTATTTACAAAGGAGGAAATCGATGCTGAACGAACATATACACCCTACGGATGGATTGTGTGGATGTTCTGATAGCAATCACCATCCTCCAGTTGTACGCTGCCAAAAAGTTAATCAAGTCCACCGATACCGTATGCTATGTTTTTCATTCATATCTTTGTTTCACCTTATCATATTTTATTTTAAGCTGAAATAAACTAACTTATTTTTATCCCTACAGTACAGGGATCCGTTTGAAGCATACAAAATGGCCAAGTTCTATAAAAACGTGTGCATTTTTTCTATTGTCCTGACCCTTTGTTTTCCCTTACGATGTGTTTATTTACACTATGTTTTGCAATACATTAAGGAGCTTGAAGAGACTAGCAGGCGAGCTCCTGTTACTGTTGCAGAGGATGGAAAACACGTGTCCCACCCCGATCACATGTATATTAGAGAATCTGAAAAGGTAACCTGATTTTGTAAAAAAATTAAATGAATCAATTTAAAATTTAGTATAATCGAATTTGGTATTTTTTCCTTCAGGTGTAGAAATGGATATTATTCGCTTTAGGAGAGGCCACTTTCGGTTGTCTGATAATTTAATAAAATATATTTTTAAATTGCAACTACATGAATTGT
>JAHZNG010004556.1:0-11620 GCA_027744375.1 Orchesellides sinensis
TTGTTTATTGAATTTTGTTGTGAATATTTATTAATTATTCAGGTAGTTAATCCTTCCCACATATTATTATAATGCGCAATTTAAACCAACTAATCTTCGTAATGCATACTGTGCAGTATTTAAGCACGTACCGCGTATTAATCCCAACCATAATTTACTTGGCCTGCACACAGTTCACATACATAAAATAGCCAAAGGGGAAAATACACGTTGATTTTTATAAAATAGGCATGGGACTCTTTAGTATTTTGCATTATAACAAGCTCATCAATAAATACAAGGAATTTCATGTCTTTTTATCTTTGCCCAATCTATCCTAATGGATTTTACTTGCCAGTATTTAGCAAAATAGCAAAAACTCAATGAAATTAACCCTAGAGAAGTATTTGACCTTCTTGTGAAACTAATATGATGTGAGATGCATGTACCTATTGTACCTACTCAAAATTGAGCGTGAGTGTAGCCTTTTATGACAGATTTCATTAACCCTGATCAAAACCTTCAACAAAAGGAATAAGAGAATTGAAGCGAGAACCATTCTGTATTCATTGAGTCTCTTTTACTCAATGAATGTTTGAGTGTAATGAGCTGCTGTGCAGTCGCAGTCCATTAAAGAATGAATGTCAAAAGGCTAATTGATCCGTATATTTAAGGGCTCTTCTTAACTACTCGTGTATCATACATTTACCTTCATTTGTCAACAGCCTCTCATTCTGATTTTAATTTAGCTTCCTTGAATCTTTAATGCTTCTCACATCTATGTACATAGTAATAAAATAGCTCTTATATTGATGATTTGGCATATTTGCAATCCAGTTCAGACACAGGAAAGAAGCAATCAGAGTTAAAGTCTAAGTGTAAGCCATCAAGATGGGGATATATTTCGAGATTTTTGGCTTGTTAATTAACAACAAGAGTCTATATGTTATAGGGACTGACTTGATATAGTTGGTGTACAATTACATAATTTAGATTTTGCGAAGAATAGTTGGTTTAAATTGCGCATTATAATAATATGTGGGAAGGATTAACTACCTGAATAATTAATAAATATTCACAACAAAATTCAATAAACAAATGACAAATAACTCATGGGCTTCAAAAAGAATTGAGTAATACCGACCTACAGCGGCAGTCGCTGTTTGATTTGTTCACTAGTTCAACACGTGTCAAAGGAGTGACTTACTATTTTTTTTAAAATTAATTTTCAACAAATTTGAAACGCTGCTGACAAAGGAGGAGAGGAGGGAGGCGTCATATGACGCTCAATTTACATAAATTTATCGTGACTTCTATGACCCAGGGTTTAGCCTGGGTCAACTTGCTCGGCAAAAACATGCTGCAAAGGCGACAACCAACCAGTAGTCAGCAGTTTTGCTGATTTTTTGTGGATGTTAATTTTTTAACGTCACAGCCGGTTTTTCACATTATCATCATCACAACCAATCAATCTGTCAATACAGATATGGACGGTATTAAGTTATCAACGACCGCAGCTATGCGCAGCTATGGACCTTACATCATTTGGTAAATGTATATTTAGGTAAACTGGGAGTTCATATGCATTCACGAAGAAAGAGTCAGTGTGTTTAATCTGATTAAATAATTAACCCGAGTTCTTAATGTCAAAAATATACTATTACAGGCTATCAACTCCGTATTTCTTTCGTTTGGTTAGCAAACCTTTACGAAACAAATACATAAATTTATAAGATTAATGCCCATGAATGTATTATTTATGATCGGAAGGATTAGTGAAATGCGACCGAAGTAAACATGCATGAACTAATGTAATGAACAAAACTAATGCACATATTATACAAACTATGAGAAAGCAATACACAAGCAGTACACACTCAATAAAGTTTATGAAACAATAAAGTGGATGGATGGAAATGATGCAACCTTTCATGTCACGTTCCTGAGGGAATGGAAAGGAATTAAAGAAGATTCTTATGGGAAAGAACATATGTGCATTAGGCGATACTTTTTGTAATACTTCTTGACCTTTCCTCCTTCAGCCATCACGTAAACACCACTTTTTTGTGTCTGTAAATGTCTACCAGAGTATACATCAAAAGTCATTGAATAAGTGGCGATGGGATATAATGATACCAATCTTCAAAACAGAGCAAAGAAAGCATTAAAATTCAATTTTTTCCAAATGGACTCGATTACTGGTTCCAACGTTCGAGATCTCCCTTTATGAACAAACTGTCGCATACATATATACACAGAAAAGCCCAACTTAAAATATTTTGGTAATGTGCAGACAGAGATTTTCAGCCTGCAACTCTAGATAGTGAATGTTGACTTCAACCTTCTGTTACCAAAAAAATATAAACAGAACTTTTAGCAATCTTCGACAGTATTTTTTCTACAATAATACATACATTGGACTGGACTAAACCGGACGTCGTCCATACTACGTACTTGTTTTTATATGATTTCTAAGCAAATATTTATTTCAGGACTCGTCTCTCCCTCACACACTCTTTTTCCTCTTTGAGGAGAGGTTATATGGATTAAGCTCAACTCGTTTTCCGTAGTGTATGACCATTAAACCACATAGTGCATAGTTTTGACGAATTTTCTTGTATGTTTCAAGGTTAAGTTAGAGACATGAGGCAATGCAGCAAAACTTGACTTTCCACTTTGGGTTGTTAATTTAGCATGTATGCAACAATAACAGCACCAACATTCCGCTTTCCAAGAAACCAAAAATACAAAGTTTCCATTATAATAATGTATGCAACTGGCAGCTGGTATCAACCGTGACACCTGTTTCATTGTTCCATTCACGGTGTACTACATTATATATGCATTACATGTTTGTCCAAATACGCATTCCAAAATGCAACCTTACCTACCAACTCGCTGCACGTTACACATCATGACAAGCTATTCCAAATGCTAAAGGAAAACTAATAATAAATTATTGCAGTTTTACAAACAAACAACTAGTTATGTATATTTGAATAGTTGAAATTTTCAGAAAAATTCAAAGCAGAGTAATTTTCCATATTACATCACGTAAGGACTTTTAAATATCTGACTTTTGTGGTGTGCAACATAACAATAATTACTGTCCTATTCCAGAAAAACAAAAAATTTGCTTAATATTATCAAATTGCCATTCAATGGACTATTCTCCAAAGGGATGTTTCTGTCTGAACAAATATTATGCTGTTCTAAGTTGCTTGAAGCTATTTTTGTGATTAGATTATAGCAAAATAAACCCTGCTTACGTTTACGTTCTTGTTCTTGCCAAGAAAACAAGCAAGAAAGCAGCCGAAGCCAAGCCCTTGTAAACCAAATGATTCATAATTGAATTGATGGTGCTTTAATTCGCAAGATCTAGTGGATTCATATGTTAGATGCGTGTATAGATGATTTTAATGGTCTCCATGTACTTTTGACCTTCGAGCTACCTGTTTATCTCGCATGTTATCTGCTATCTAGTTAAATCAATCATGATACTCGATTAAATATGCTTAGCATATATATATATAAATCAACAAGACGGTTTCTTTCATTGTACCTCTGGAAGGATGGTCCTTTGAGGGTTAACTACGCACACAATGAATATACACACATATAACTAGGTATGTATATACAGTGTTGGTACTAGAACTTAAGTACGTATGTACCAAAAATGACTTTTTCATGTAATTTTAATGTTAGTAAATTCTTCAAACAATGCGATATAAGGTTCTTACTTGACACAAAGGAAGCCAAGAACTGCTATATAGCAAAAATCGATTGTGGCCTTGTGATTCTATGAGATTGTTTATTGAGAGATGACTTAATTTCATAAAATTTACTCTTATCTAAATGCTCGTAATAAAGTCTAAGCCAGGTTTCGAAGAAATCAATAAATGACTATAACTGATAAATTTCTTACCTCTTGTTTCCGATGAAACTTAGAATGCATTAGAGGATAACGTACCAAGCCTTATCACAAAATGTGTCTGCTTACGCCTTGAATGCTAAAACTTTTATGGTAAGTGAGATGAGACTTTTACGGGTAATCTGAAATACAAACAAAATTAAATCATTAGACATACATACCTTAAAGCACAAAACAATAAAGACTAGATCAAGTCGAAGATGCACCTACTGTAAAAATTCATTTAAACATATCGTATGTAAATTGCTAAATACGTAAACCTGTATGTATATCGATTGTTTGAAGACATAAATCACAACACTGAAACTAATAATCCAAAAACGTCATAATTTTGTGCAGAATCCGTATTATGCCCACGTGAAGTCTTAAAGGAAAATATGTCTTTAAAATGGTAGCGTGGGCGCAAGAAAAAAAATGTAATCGTGTGTTAGACACTGTCTTACGATTTTTTTATTGCTCAAAATTGGGAGATTCCAAGATTTCTCAAGAAATGTCGTATACAATGATAGTATAGAAACATTGTGGTAAATTGTTTTACAATTATTGATAATGATAATAATTCCGCATAAGTTGTGTACTTAACTCGTACCCCAATCCAAATCTACAGAAAATTGTTATCATTATAAAGCAACCACAATCAAAAAGTCAAATACAAAAGCTCGTACAACGTTACATGATTACATTTGACAAAAATCAGCCACCGCCCGCAGTCCATATATTTCACAGTCTGTGCAATTATATATGTTTATTGCTCCAGTTTCAACTTTAGTCAAGTAGAATTTGTAATAAACTAGCAATTGCACTGAAATAGCTTGTTTGTGAAAGTCAAAGTGAATAGAATTGCTTGCTCATGCATAAACTTTAACTTAACACATCAATGGTAATTCAGTAAGAAACATAGTTGGCAAGGATTGTATTCTTGTTTTAGGTGACGGTATCGCTGACAAATGCGTGAAATCATGAAATTGGTCCATTGTTTGTTTTCCTAATGATACAGTACCAGGATACCGCAGGTAATTGGTTTTCAATCTACCCTTAACTTGTAGGATTTTGTAATGCCAATTATATCGGTTATTGTCTTTCAATGGCATCTATTACAATATAAACAATGTTTACTTTTTAAAATACCATAGAATGCTTGGACATTAACTTAAAATTACACACCTGTCAAAAATCGAACTAAACTTGCAATTTGTCTGTATCACGTCTTTTGCGTTGTGGTACAAAAGAAAAAAACCATTTTGTATAACTACACAATTTAATACAATGGCAATTGAACTATTGATTTCACCTCTTTTATTGCTTTGTTTTTCATGCAAGGGGATTTAAATACAGGAATTAATAAGAAAACGTAAATACCCATCTGCACATGTTTTTGTGTTTGGTGGTGACGGAATGTCTAGATTTAGCACAGCATTTAATCTTTTTAGATGTAATCTTATTCAACCATTCATCATAAAGAATAATATCAAGATTAATCAGATAGAAAATACTTTGATGGCAAGGTATAAAGAATAATGTATGTAAAATCCTTGGTATGTAAAAATCAAACCAATTTGTTTTCTCCAGAAGGTGCATCTTATTCAATACGTAAGATACTTAACTACAGTACGCATTAGCAATTTCTATGAAACTAAATAAGCGATCCATCTTCTTCAGATTGTAATGTCGGTTCCAGCATGTAAATTGTCAAATCAGCAAAATGTGATACATCCCATTACAAGCTTTGAACACTTGCCGCATCATAAAACATTATAGAATGTAACCAGCATTTTAATTATAGATGACCTCATCCCCAGATGTTACCAACTTTAATATTTAGAATTAGCTTGCAATGGTGCACTCAAACTGAGCGTTCTTTATGAAGTGAAAATAAAAGCCCAAAAATGACAAACTTCTAAATAATTTCCATTGTACTGCGAACAACAGTTGGCAAAACATTTTTAGCAGTGGCTGGAATTTCCTGATGGGTTTTGGCAACAAAATTCCGCCTATCATGCTGTCCTGCTGAGTAGAAGTTTTACTTGAGCCAAGCCTAAACAACCATTCCTTTCCTTGTTGACTGGTAATCTTTTATATACGTAAAATCACATGAAGTAACAAAATTTTAGGAGCATTTTGCTGGGCGGCATTTGATCTAAAGAACATTGAGGAAAATGAAGAGAAATCTACATTATACTCTAATAGTGTCATTGTTGTTCCAATCAGGTCCTTCTCCCTTTCTCGTTGATTTGCCTTGCTCAATGTCACTGTCATGGCTAATATGATACAGAGAGAGATAAATGCACTAGGATAATCCATCAACGGACAGCAAATGCATGTTGTAAGATAGACGGTAGCCACCCGCAGTAACTAGTATAATCGCTTTTATGGATATTACCAATGCATTAGATTAAGGTTCAAATCTCAGCAGTGTCCATTATGTAAAACATAATTTGATGGAATGCTCAAGACAGAGTGCTTTTAAAAATGTTTTCCTCTAGCTTTGCACGATATTCCACTATGCACGCAAATCACGATGATATGGATATGATACTATGATGGCAATAATGACAAAAGGTGCGGTCAAAAGTTTTCTTCCATTTTCCTTTAATGCCACAATGATGTCAGTCGTGAAACGAGCTATTAGTGAACTATTAACTGCATTTGAGCAGACATACCTATTCACGTTTCATTCGTGACGCATTTGCATAATACCAAACGGATTTCTTGAGGGAGTAGCCTTTAATAATATTGTGTTAAAAATTACAAGTTTCAAATAACTTGAAGCTATGTAACATTTCTTTCATCAGATTATTACAAGCCGACTGAGGCTCTTATACCATGAGTACGTCTTTTGTTTGCAGAAAATCACAAGAAAAATTATTCGGACTGGAAACAGCAGGTGCATTATGAAAATTATTTTGCGTGAGTGCCTACGTGAATCCGTGTTCGCCTAGGCCAAATTATAGAGTGAAGCGACTTATTAAGCAAATCATGATCACACATATACAGATCCTTCGTGTTGAGAGTCTAGAGGAGTGTGCTTATATATGCACATTCAATTAGTTTACTCCAGGTTATTTTCATTGAATCTTTGTTCTCGCAAAAATAAGCATTAAAACATACTTAAACTTGTGAATATTTCTTATACATTCGCTTTGTTCATAAAACATTACCCAAGAAGTTTATCTGTTCAGGGAATAATTGCCAAAATAATAACCTCCTCCTGTATACATTTCTACCAAAGCTTTACAACCTGAACAAATGTACCTTATGCATATGTCACAGCCCCATATTGTGTTAATTTTTGGCGTTACCTTTAATGTGAAAGATTACGTACATGATTTTTATTCCTCCTTAGGCTTATACTTTATTCACTCAAACTCAAACTATCTGTATTACAACTGACCATTTTATATTCATGTAAGAGTACATTGCAGCTTCAGTACATCAGATAACTTATGTCTATCGTCTTCTGCCTAGTAAAGGTCAAGATCAAAAGAGTACAAAATATTATTATAACAGCATGCACGGCATGCATGTGTACCTATGTTGTTTACCTATCCTTGTACTTGTACTTGAATGTCATAAAGGCGGATGACTTAAAAAGTTAACATGATTTGTTACCCGTCACTATAAGGCATGCTATAGTCAGAATTTACAACATTAAATAATAAAAAAACATTATCCTCTGAAAACATCTAGCCATACAATATTACTTAAACATCTTATGGAACATAAAGTATGTGCATATTACAGGTATATAGCAACCCTGACAATCCTTCAAATACATCACAAGAGATTGTATAGGTACCTACTCACTTTTGTTGCCAAATTCAGACAAGCATTTTAAACTTTACAATGGTATGACCATTTACTATAAGCTAGTTTTTTGAACAAGCATATTTAATAGAGAAATTCTGGTAAAATATCAAATTTACAAGGAGACAAGCTACAGCTTCCTGAAGACACAAATTTACCACTTTACGAGCCTGATATACTAATCTTGAAAATGTACAAGCCTGCATTAGCCAAATATGTACAGGGCGACACAGACGCCAAATAAAATGTGCATATTTTATTAGATATATCGCAAAATCAATCACACACTAAAAACATTGACATTGTACTTGCAATAAGTTTGTTTGAAAAGGAGTGCTTCAAAACTTACACATAGAATTTTTTTAGGAATTGGAATGAGTATATATATTTGCTTGGATATGAACGGTTGGTACTTTGTTGCCTCAAGGCATGAATTTAAACTATGAGTCGTGACACCCACGATTTTGCTCATCTTCATTCATTCAATATTTGACACATGCAATAAATTCTACGATCCTATCAACATTGACTCTTTCATTTTTCCGAACAGTAAAATCTGCTTCACTTGCTCATATCAATATTATGGATTGGTAGCCGTTTTAAGACAAAAGCATAGCAAACATTGAAATTTTTCGATGTCATGGTCGTGTGTAATAGAACTGATTGTAAAAAATAGCAATGCACGAATCACATATTTGCATAATGATAGCTAGTGAAAAAAACACAGTGATTTGCTGGCCTGACAATCAGGATACGCTATTGAGCTGGACTTGGATTTCAATATTTTAGGGTGGACGCCTCTTGATAAAGATGACTTTTCTTGGCATTGTCGTACGCAGTAGGTATGCAAATCCATAAATTGCTCGCAATAGCTGATTGCAAATTACGATAAAAACGACACTGCATGCAGAACATGGCAATATATATAAGCATGACATGCAGAATGCAGATGCAGTGTGTATGTACTTCTTATTGAAAACAACTCACAGCAATAAAATAAGCGACATGTCATTTTCAAACTACACAAAACCAGAAGATAATTTGCAAACCTAACATATTCTCGTAAACAATATACCGTTCCCTGTTGTAATGACCAGCGCTTATGCTAATAACAATGAAATTTTGTATTAAAAAAATTCTTCTAATTGGAGATTGATATGTTTAAATTATTTTAAGAGTCCCGAAGACAAAACAGGTAGAGCATTTGTATTGTATGGACAGGGAAATTTTAAATAAACTTACTTAATTATAATACAGAAATACAACAGAACTTTCTAATAGAATAGGTAATGAGGGGTTTATTTCATATTGAGTCTTCACTTCGTTTACATATCCATCTATTAGATCCATCAAAGGTGATAAGAAATTCGTAAAGTATGCGTTTTTTATATATTTCAAGACAAGATCAGTAAAAAATAGATATATTACGTTACCAGTATAATAATGCATTCATATCAATGAGTTAAAGACAAAACATGACAGCATGCAAATGAACACCTATGTATTTCAGAATGATTGAATGCATAACAAGAAAAAATTAAACCGCTTAACATTTTACTATTCAAAGAGTGCTTGTTGTTGCTATTTTGCTCCCCTCATTTAGATTTAAATTGGTGAAGCTGAATCTAATCAAGTTGAAAAGTGAAACTGGCTGACTAAAGAAATATGATCAGATTGCATCTTACAGTCAAGTGTTTTTATACCGTGTACGCATGATAAAACAAAAACAGTACCACAAGATAGTCCTTCACTTTGAGATTCTGAGCACAGATCAAAATGTCAGGGTCAAATGAACCTTACATAGGCATTATACATTAATACAGTAGTTGCCACTTGCTTAAGTCCATTTTTTTCGGCAGAGTTGTGGGCTGAAGAATGTGAAAACTGTGAGGTTCATGTGGGCAGCAAAAGTATTTAACGCGCGGAGGAGAAGGTTTTTTGTGCGTAAGTACTAACAGGTTTCGTTTACACTCATGTGATCCTGATCTTGTTCATTATACTTCATTTCTTAACTTAGTATTGGCAATTTTTCAGAACCACAATGAAGCGAAATCCTCTTTGGTTACTGAGTATTTCTTGTGGGCGGAAGATATTTGTAAGTAAAGCGTAAGTATCGTTTGTTCCTAGTTTCGTCCTAAATCAAGAGCTGAAGTTTGTAACGTATATTTAGGTACATTACATACATAGGTACTTTTACCTTACCATTGGTACAATAAGCAGTATAAGATAATGAATGAGTATAGTATTTAAAATTGGGATGATGGTTAAGTTGGCCGAACTATCCAGACTTTAACCGTAGTTTCTGAAGAAATTTCTTGACTCATTTTGAGTAATTCGTATTGGTCCATCTATATGGAAAACAATTCGTCCTCATTCTGCTCATCATTTTCATGTATTTGTCTCATTGGCTAAATGAAAAATGCGGCTGACAGGAGGTTAATGAAGTAAACAAAGTTATTGAAAGTCATGTTACATTTTGTGTTTGCAATCAATGCACCGTGGAAGTTTTTTTATTGTGGAAAATTATTTCTGAGCGTTTCTCATGCCACGTTTCATAATATGACTTAACTCTTGAAGTTGTACTTATGTCAAGGTGTATAGTTTGAAGAATTTAAATGGGAAGAGAATACTTGACAGGATAAGCATGATTCATACAAAATGATTCAGAAATAAAATTTCTTTATGGTTCGCTAAAGCATTCGACATAGGGCGACATCTTTTTGGGGGTAAAAGTGTAAGTAATGAAAATGAAAGGAAAAGGAATGTTGAAAAAGGGACATTTTCTAGTAGGCTGTAGCTGTCAAAAGCTAAGCTAATGTAATTTTTCCATCCACAAGCCTCCACAAATTGAGGAAGGAACAGGAGATTTCTGTTTTCATTAGAAATTTTTTTTGTCTGTAAAAATGTTACAACACTCTAATGAGTTTTAAATCACACTCAAGCCGTTCACTTCATCCATAATTCATGCTTTGCAACTCTCCACAACTTTGAGACATATATCACAACAAATTGAATTATTTGTAGGAGTAGAGGTACACTCATAATTACATGCCTTTTAGCTTTGTTCAAATTATCAGTTGACAGTAATCGGTTATCTTCTTATCGTTTTCTTGTTAAACCGTAATATTACCTAGTAGATTTTAAATGAGAGCGACACTTTGCTTAATACTTAGAACATCTTGCGTCATTTTGGTATCACAAACAACGTGTGTCTACCTTGTTGTACCTTACTGAGTACATACGACAGGTTTTTAACTCTGTGTAAGTAAACACGCTGATTAAATGCCTGCCAATCCACTCTCATGCCATGTGACTTTTATAGAATGTACGTGTGACGGCGATTAGGATTATAATGGAGGATGGCGCGTGTTTACTGTAGTGAAATAATATATATAAACATAAATCGTGTTTTATCTGCTCACAAAAAATAATGTAAACAAAGGCACGTGAAGCGTAACTCCTAAAAACAGCTTATAGCCTTGTTGCACGCGTGCATGTGCTTTTTTGTAAATTTTAATCTGCCTTATAACGTACTTTTGATATCATAATTACTCTTGGGTTTACCAGTAATTACTATCTGGGGAAGTTGACACTTTTGTGGCAATAGACAAAGATACAGAAAAATATCATAAGTATTACAAACACATCTTGGGCATATCGGTTACAACGCTCAGAAACAACCTGTTGTTAACCTGAGTTATTTGCTGCATTTCAGTTATTTTGTTGCATTGACATTCTGTACAGGCTATTGGTAATGAGTGATGGGGTAGGCATTATTCATGCTGATTTCTACCTAATACATTATTTACTAAGAAATGATAAGAAATTCTAGCAGTTAAAGGGAAGCTGAGAAGACTATTGATGTCAATGAGCCAGTATACAAATATCATAATGTCTAGATTTTTA
>JAHZNG010004557.1:0-15145 GCA_027744375.1 Orchesellides sinensis
CTTAAGTTTTGGAATTGCACAATCGGTTGAAAAACTGTTAACAATTGAAATTTGTGCTCTTACATATGACTCATACCTTATTCTTTGTCCTGACTGGTATCTTGCTTGCCTGCTTTAAAGTTTGCGTGCATGCAAATATTACAAATTGTAATACATAATGTAAAAAGCCCGTCTCATCCCTACCGTTTTTACCCTGAATTGTGCAATACGAGCAGATCGCTTTGATGAACGGCTCACGCAATAAAAAGTAGTCTGGAGCTCTTAACATTTTTTAAAGAGTTTGGAGTAACGGTGCAAAAGTATCGTTTTGAGATAGTTATATCTTCGCATGGGTTCTTATCTTGTCGTTTTACACCGTTTTCCTTGTCGGTCTCCTTTCTAGGCATGGATGCTCCTTGAGGCGTGATATGATGAGGACGATCGTGTCAGATAATGGGAATCTGTAAAGACGAGGTGTAGGGAAATACGTAAGATGCATTATCTACTCTCCTGTGCATCTACATATATATATGAAGTAAAAAACTGTTATGCGAAATAGGGAGGTAGAGAGATGCGTTTCACCAATTTAAATTCTCCGAGAAGAGTTGTAATGTTCCATAAACTATGGAGTCCGATTCATCTCCTTTTCAACCCTTTTTTAAATAGCTTTACGCATTTACACCCGGAAAAAAGAGAATCAGTGAGAAACTAAAAAAGAAATATGTCTAAAAAGCCAGATAATAAGTATGAATGTTTAGCTTTGCAAGACACGGAAAAAAGATGAGGGTTTGATAAGACCGTAGCAGCGGGGTTGCTGCTCCAGCCTTTTGAAAGTGCAGAGTGCAAGAACTAGTTAAGCCGACATATCTACTACACACTAACATGCTACTACAACTAGTTTCTGTCTTTGATAGATTATAATGATATTTAGGTACGTTTCCTCCTGTCTACGGGTTCCTTAATATATTTAACTATTCCTTTTCTCATCGTTATGCAAGTTCAAGTGGATTTTGCTTTTGGTGCCTTTCGTTTTTGTGTTTGTTGGAAGGAAAAACATGAGTTGTGCAATGGAATTAAGAACTTTAAACCACTATTTCCTTCCATTTTCTCTTTTTATTCCTTTTCCACCTAGTTTTGTTGGAATGTTAATGCATTTCTTTCCTCTCCCATTGCCATTACAGCTCTCTGTGTCATTTCGTTCCTTTGCTTACGCTCTTCTCTCTCATAGAATTACTGTAAACTGTTTTGAAATGCTAGCAGAGGAAGATCTTCCCAAATTGGAGTTTCAGCAGTGACTCTTCTGCTGAATCTCTTGTTTTCAGCTTTATTTCATTCAGTTAGCTTGTCTTTGCTTGTTTAAAACTTTTCCCAGAGTTGAATAAATATTTTGAGATTGTCTCTTCTTATTTTTGTGCGTAATCTATATGTACATATTTTAGACAAGTGGAGATATTTATGCTGATGCTTGGTTAGTTAGAAGAGAAGAAGATCCTGCTTCGAAGGAAATGGGAAACGGTTGAAATAAATTTGTGAAAAGCTTTGTCACACACACATGTCCCTACGGATATCTAGTTTTCCCAAGTTTTTGTTGGAAAGCTATTCGAATCATGCCAGTAGTGACTCATCTCCTATTCTCTTATTTACTGCATTTGGCGTTACGGCCTTCTTGTGAACGAAAAGTAGAGCACCGAATTCATTTTTAGCATTGTTCAATAATGTAATCTAAGACTGGCTGCAAACTTCTATTCTTGTAGGTCATCTTAACTTTGCCATGCTATTCATTTCGAGCTATATCATTATTATTAGATATTTACATCAGCAAAACAGTAGATTTCTAAGCTTCTTTTTTTCATTGCTTGTCGTTTTGCGAAAAAAGAAAGCAGCGTGACATCAACAAAAAGAATTAAGAGAGAATCATGTCAGCCTTCAGCTTTACATTCCAGAGCACTAAACAAAGCAGTTAACTTGAAAGTCCAATGAGCAACATAACAATAATAGCATAAGCCCGAGTTTAATTTCATGTTGTAAATGTTTCATACATGAGAAAATGCCTTGTATTGCTATCATCGTCGTAATCATCGTCATTAACATCTTGATGATATTGATACTGTGTCCTTTTCCTTATATTACATATATTTATATCATGCTC
The DNA here is from genome assembly GCA_027744375.1 of Orchesellides sinensis. NCBI lineage: Eukaryota > Metazoa > Arthropoda > Collembola > Entomobryomorpha > Orchesellidae > Orchesellides > Orchesellides sinensis. The sequence goes on from JAHZNG010004557.1 coordinate 2,129, forward strand.
TTTCTTTGTAGTCTATCACAAATTCCTCAAGGAAGTCTTTCTGTTGTCGAGTCCAATGTAAAATTTCAAAAGTTAGCCTCCTCCGCAAAAGTAACTAAAGACACTTGGTTTGGCTTTCAAAATAGTTCCGAAACGGAACCAACTGTTTCATCTTGAAACGCAAAAGAAAATTTCTCTACAAATACTAACATGCTGTAATACAGCCCTGTTCTGTTGCTACCGCCTCTCTGTGTTGTGGTTTGGCTTTGGCACAAGAAAGGTAGGTAAAAGTTTGAGTGAGCCGACGGAAGCCAAAGGTAGCCATAATATAATATTATGTGATCTCCATACATGCTTGGCATATTATAGGTACTTACAATATCGCAATATAATGTTAAAATAGCACGAACGACAGCAGATGAGCTGCATTTTATGTATCTCGTCGAGTATAATTTCCTGCTGTGTTGCTTCATGTAAAATAGGGATCAGTTTACTAGCATAAACACACGAGACAAAAACGTAACAAGCCTAAAGAGCTACACAACAGGAGAAAGAGAGAGGCACGCATGGCATAAGTGCAGTATTAAAAGTCCAATAAGTTCAGCTCTAATGGTTTTAATAGAAGAGTCACAAAGAAAATGAAACAACATCCTTCCCGTGTAAATGAATGTCACAGTCTTAATTACTCTCAATTCAGGCCTCTCTTTTTAACTACCGCCTGCCACGTCGGTCTCTTCCATATATACCCAGTAATATACGCTTTCCGTTTGAAGTTTCATTCCACATGGAACCGTTTCTCTGAAACTACTGCACTGCATGGAGCTCGCTCTTAGTGTGTCCTATAATTTTCCTAAATACATAACAGCATCGTATATATTTATCTGTCGTAAGCATTCGAGAACAAGAGTCTTGCTCTTTAAATTATCGTGCGTATAACGCACATAAAGTAACCAATTTAAATACACCACACCACCGGTTCCTCCAACTATAATCATCATAATTTTTTAGTTTTTATTTTCCATTTATCACTTGTACTGGGAGCGGGGATAAGAGGAAGGATGCTCATTTAGTTTTTTAGTTTATGAACAGGCCATTGTGTTATGCTCTGTGGCTGCCGTGTGGTTGACAATAATTTTTCATCTCATTTTTTCAGTCCTTTCGCTTTATTACAACTCACATTCATTTTCTGTGTACTCATATAAATGCCAAGTATTCTGTGAAAATTGGAGGATACTTACAAAGTATTTCATGCCAACTGCTAAGAATGGAGAAAACAGTTGTTGTCAAATAACAAATCATGTTTCAGCTTGGAACTTTCTTTGAAAATATCTGCGTTGATCTAGGGGATCCTTTGTCATTTTTCAAAAAATCATCATTATTTTTTTACTTCACCCTCGCTGTTCACTCACTGTATAGTTCGCAGTATGCATATTTTTCATAAAGCAAAGTATATTATTATCATCATGTATGAATATAATCAGCTCGTAAAACTGTACTGACAAGTTATTTATTCTCCACATCGGTAAACTACAAAGAGTACTATTGTCTACAAATAGCTTATGAAAAATGTATCCTGTACAAGTTTCATGGGAGCAATTTCCGGGTAAAAAAAATCATTTGTGCAAGTTGCATCCAAAAAATAATACAAGTCATAATCATGCTACGGATGCAAATCTCATAGCCTCTGTCCGTACTTTACCGTGCTTTCACGGAAATATTAAATTCATCTAGACGAAAAAATCTCATATTATTATGCTAATATACGTAGTTATACATTGTACATCCAAAAAAGGTCATGGAGAAAGGGAAATTTTGTATGCAGATGAATAGAGGAAGAATGTTGATGACTACAATATAACAATGCATTACAGCCAGTTTCACGTTGCTCCGTTAACTCAACACGTTTACTTAAGACAACGTGCCGATACGAACATGGTGTTATTAACTTTCATACTGCTACTGCTACTTCCTTCAATATTATAATACTATTTAATGGAATAAAGGATTCTTTGTTTTGAAGCCGAATAGCTACTGCTGCTGGTGTACGGTATTATAAGTAGGAATATGCACGGTGTATGGGCGCAATGCTGCTGTCTCCTTATAATAATTTGGTAGACTGCCACATACTTGTGCCTTTGTCATTGGCAAAACACTCCGGCTTCATTAACATTTACTGTCGTCAGTGTCAAAATGGAATATTTGATTTGAACACGGCGAGTTTGTAAAGTAAAACAGAGGAGAAAGGCCAAAAATTATATATCAACGATAATATACATATCCACTAACAGAATCCGATGAAGAGTTTAACAAAGTAAATTTCATCATATGTACAAAATGTATGTACACAGAATGCCTACATAAAATATACAACTTCTGCACTGCAAGCAATAGAAAATCTCACCCTTTTCCACTTCAACGCGACTTAACATGCCTTAACCAAAAGTATGGGAATGCCTACGTTTAGTTACAGGATATTCTCCGAGTAGTCCAATGCTAATAAAGCTTTCACGTGCTTCCTCCATATACCCTTTATTCCATTTCCCTCTTGAAAACTAATGGCATAAGGATAGCAGGCGAGCATGGATCTTTAATTAAGCCTCCTGAACGACTTCGAAATCCTAGTACATCTTTACAGACAGGCTGATCATGATCTTACTACAGCTTCAACTGATGAGGATTTTTCCTAAATAGGCCCTTTCTCTCTGAAACTACGTAAACAAACACTCTGGCTGGAAAGATGTTTGGTGTTGTTCAATCACTGCATTTTATCAAAATTGAATGTAAATGTATTCACCACCGTTGATACACCAAATGCTCCTGAGTGTTTCACTCTCCGTTGAGTTCTTAAGTACCAATTTTTCCACTAGGAATGAATAAACATGGAAGTGAGGAAAGGAGTAAGTTAAATAATTAGATGCATTTCGTCAAGAGGATTATAATTACGAGGATGATGATGATGATAGTCATCAACTGAACCCCATAGCTACTTGCTGCTACTCCGTACTACAATGTAAGTTCTCCTTGGAATCTAATCGAAGTTTCTTTTCCTATCATCAACTCAACGACAATGAAAAATGACTGGTGAGGACAAGGCGAGAGCCTAATTAATTTTGTCATGCTGATGCTACTTTATTTACTTGCTTAATACTAATAATAAACTGCTATAGACGTAGTGCCATGTAAGTTGTTAATGGATTGTCTTATGCGAAGCAAGGACTTCTCTATTCATTAAGAAAGTCACTCAAAGAATTTCCTCAATAGCAAAAACAGCCTTCGAAGCTATTGTTCAAGTCTCGATAAATATTCATCGACGCAAACTTTTTCCGCAGATGAATGAAACAAAATGGTAATAGATTGCTGATGGCGCAGAATAAACATGAACTAATACAAAATGTCACTCGCACAACCTCAAACCTCATTCTAGTATACAAACAATATGATATGAGATAAAGGGGTAAAATGATCTTTCTGAAAATAAACACAAGATTAAATTAGAGATTGGCCGGATATTTCTTTACTATGTATTTAATAAACAGTTTAGTTTATCTAATGAATATTGCCACAAATAATTTGGCAAAAGTTGGAAGACACAACTAAGCCGATTGCTGTTTTGCTTCAATTATATGGTTAAAAGCATTTGTTTAATTTTAAAAACGTTTCCTTACCTCCAACAAGGAAGAGGAAGGTGTTGAACACGGCAGTAAGAAGGATGAACGATACGGATGAACTTCCCATTATGTTCATGACGATTCCAAATAGAAAAGGCCTTTCCTCATCATTTTCTTCACGAGATCCTAAAGCTATAGTAGAAGATAGTGTGATTCTTCAATTTCCCCGTCACCTCTTTACTTGATCCAGAAATCGTGTGAACAAAAGTACTTGTGTCATTGTGTAGTTATCATCTCATACATTAACACAAAAGTTCAAATGATTGCTCTCTGTGTGTACCCGCAAACTTCTTCTTTTTGGCTGGATCCTTTTCTAGTTTGCTTGCACAGTAACTTTTCCTATTAAAACAGCTATTATTTCTAGTCCTTTCTCTTATTTCTCCACCAAACAAAATGAATGAGGTGGTGGTAGAGCATGTGAAAAGTCATGATACTAGTCTCGTTGCCCCATTGCTCAAACACTGCTTCCCATATCTATCTCCATTTCTTGATCTAAACATTATTTGCACAGCATGTACCTTCTACATACATGGTTCTTCTTATATATTCCCTGCGCACTCTTTCAAGTCTTTCTGTAGTTGTTTACTTTACATCACCTACCATACAAAGGAGAGAATGACGATGATGATAATAAGTCAAAAAGCAGAGACTAGACAATTTTTTACGGAGTAACAGCAGTCAAACTCACCTTGTCCAATATTCACGCGGTGTGATCACCTCCTACATCCACCGCAAGATACCATCCTAAATAAAACAAATGCTTTCAACGTTTCCTTCCTGAAGCATTGCTATATCATTGTATTGTTTTTATATATTCTTGGTATTATCAGTAGCAAAGGAGAGTAGAGTAGGATAAAATAAAGCTGTCTTTGTATAATTCACAAGGAAATGTTGAGACTTGGAAACGTTGAGTTGTCAAGTAATCCAACTTTTTTCTAATTCGTAAGCCGCGTCTTTAGTATCATTAGTTTAGTTTTTCACGCTGATGTATTTTATAAACACAATCTTCTCTTGTCTCCTGTCTTGTTTCGCTGACAAAGTGATGTGCACATAGAAGGAACGTACTTAGGTTTCTTTTTTCGCTGTGATCGTCAGCAAAGCAACATCCGTACGTATCTTGAAAAAAAAAGGAAATCTCTTAATTAACCGCCTGTAAAAATGGATCTATTTCCACTGCATTTCATTACACGAATACTATATGTAAGCGTATATGTATGTGCAGGGGCGAGAGTTGAAAGTACACAGGAATTAACAAAAAATAGAAGAGGCAATGAAGCAAAAGAAAAGGAAACTTTTCCCACCAATTTGTTACAGACAAACAAGAAGGAATTTCTGAAAATAGCAAAAGAGAAAGAACAAAAGAAAAGGAAGGGATATATAAGACAAAAATCTTTTTGTTCCGTTTTATACATATGTACACGCTTCTGCTTATGCAACTCCTTCCCTTCCTTCCTACGCTACCTTCACCTGTATTAGTGCTAAATACCTACAAACCAAAGAAAAGTGGATAGAAAAGGGAAACAACAGCTACTTACTTATCTTGCTCTATACACTTAGGATATTTCAATCCTTCTTCTGCTTTTTCTGACAATACGAAAAAACAACAGGATTCTTGCATGTGAAAAAATACCTAAGACTATTATTATACCAGGCTTTTTATGTATATGCATCTTTCCCTTGATTACAAATTTCTGGTTTTCCCTATTTTTCTGCATCATTTTTCAAATTGCATCGGCTCCTTTTCTTCATTTAGGAATCCCCATACACATACACAATTTTTTCTCCTATTTCTTTCTCATTTTTCATTTTGGTCTTGGGATGCTACATACTGCGCTCTGTGAAATTACAGGCTATAATAAAAACCGAGCGCCGATGGAAGAATTCATCATTCATTCATGTACTGTAGTTTGTAAATCATCATATCTCTTTATACATGTTCTTATACAATTATACATTCCTCAGATCGTAACTGGTTGTCCACCTCTTTCTATTTCATTCACTAAATTTATAAAAAACCAACAAAACAAATTTTATTGCATGCTAGTTTATGTCGAAAGTGTCTTTTGATTACGGATTTATATTATAAATAATATTGAAAAATTGAAAAAACCAGTGCATTGAAGGATGCGCCATGCCTGTTAGACTTATTTCCTGTTTTTAATGATGGCCTGAAACTCCATGTCAAAGTTATATTGGACGGGACAGTATACTACACCCGCATAAAATATCAACTGAGATTTTAGTCTAAAGTCTGGAAAGCACAGCAATGTGGTCGCATGCTGGTCATGGTTTTATCTGGTTTTGATAAGTGAAGTGGCTCAGAAGTCAAAGTCGGGTTAGCAAAAGTAGGTTTAACGTAGACTCTTCATGGAGCTGACAAGGGACTTTTGCTTTTCATGTTTATTATTAGCTTGTTGATCCGTTAAGGCTGTGTATAATGCATAACTTTTTTATAATTCTAAACGGATGTAGATTAATGATTTGGGACTACTCTCCCAGCTCAAAATGTGCATCGTTCGTGTGCTAATAGCATATACCTCTATTTAAAGCCAACGCAAACAACACGCATATAATAAACAAATGTTAAAACCAATTTTATGGCTACCATACTCTATATGCATGGCCTAAGAGCAACCTTTAAGTAGCTCTTACGCTTTTTTGTTAGGAGAAAGATCTATTTATGTCTAATTAACTAACTACAAGGTGGAAAGCTAATTAAAAGTTCATTCGCGAGAGATTATATCTAACAAATGAGGGAATCGACGGATAAAGTTAGGGCATAACGCATGTTCGTCAGGTATACCTATATAAGCCTAAATACACAAAGAAAATTCAGCATGGTAATGATAATTCAACTTTTCTAGGCTCTCAAACTCACTCTTTCTAAAAATCTCAAACTTTCAACTGCTCTCTACCTAATTTTGCCTGGGGCTCGACGGAGGTTTTTTTTCGGTCTCCTTCCATTTTAATCTGTACAGTTTCCGGTTAATAACAGTGTTGCAGCAGGAGTGGTTGTTCTGGTGTATAAGATAGTAAGAGAAACTCTTTTTTACTATATGCCTCATCGTCTCATGTGTATCATTGCAATAGCATACAAAAAAAAGTATTGCTACCACTTTTTTTGTTGAAGTTTCTCCCAATTTCTCTCCGTTTCAAGTGAAAAGTTTGTTTCATCTTCTCTATATTTTTTTCAAACGTACCTTACTATAAGCCTACTGCGCTACATGCATACACTCAATTCCAAACGGAATGTCCTCTATTTCTTTCCCTTTCTGTGATATTTGTGTAAGAGTAAAAAAATAAGGGAGAAAGCGACGAATGAGCGGACGGCAAAGGGAAAAGGGAGCAGCGTAACTCATTAAATGATAATTTTTACTATGCCGACTTGATACACTGCAATAAGTAACTGTATTCCATGCACATTCAAGTGAAAGTATCATATCAGTCTATGCTTTTATGCTAACTTTTGCTGCTCTATGCATTTTCTCTTTGCTTTTATTCTTCCTCACCGCTTTTTTTGTGGATGTCAGACAGAAAGCGGTTGCTGAGTGAAGCTGTAGCAGAGAGAGAATAAAAGGAACTTACCAATGCATATGTACTAATATACTATTACCGCTTTCACTTCAGTATATGCACACACTCTCAACGAAAATAGACTTAAAAAGTACACCTTATTACAACTTTCACCAAACAGTCTTCTCATCATATACATACAAAAACCAAGATATTTTTAGTAAGAAGCACTAAAAGAATTTCACGATTGTTGATGTCAGACTAATGCAGCACCACAACTGCACGTGAAAGCCATGTATCTTCACAATTTGTGTTAATACTAAGCATACGTACATATATGTATTTGAACATACTTATAAAAAAGGCAAACTTTTTTTTACATTGCTTAGGCAGCATGGAACTTACTACATCTAAATTCGTCTCTTTTTTTTCTCTGATTGTTTTTTCACGCACAACTTCTTTCTTTCCCGTCCACCGTATCCACTTGAAATGATCTTACTTTTTGAGTGAGTGAGAAAAAGAGGAAAAAAAGATATTTACTTTACTTTTTTGTTAGTTACTCACTTATACTTTATAATGTTGGGACAGTTTTATCTAGAATTTCCTTTCTCTCTCATTTTTTTGGTGAAGAGAATATAAGGTAATGTAACGGGAATGTGAAAGGGAGAGGAAAAGCATTTGTTGCTCTTCGCTTTTAACAGATTGCTGCTCTACAGCTAAAACTATACTACTTTTAGTCCATACATAATACATGCATGGACTCTCTCCAGTTGAATAAAAAAGGTAAAACAAGAGCACCAGTTGTTTGGTGCTTTGCTTTGATGCTTGATCTTTCAACTACACACTACACTTGATGCTTTTGGAATGCTTAATATTCTGCTTGTATTTGAGCTGAGCCGCAAAATAAAAAACGGACTAACTGAATAAAGAGAAGGCGGATGTGTATAATGTAGTCTGTGATGTGAATACTATTGTGAAACGGTATGGAATACAGAACTGCTCTTTGGTTGTTTCATTCATATCCACACAACTCGCATTTTATAAACAGGCATATACTCCAAGGGAAAATCAAATGCATCACCAAGCTCATGTATAATATGTTAAGTACGTAAAGCTATTTTATACTCTCGTATTCCATCATACTACATCATCATATACCCTTTCGTTGAAAAGGACAAGCACAACTGTCTCAGGATTTTAAGCCTAATAATACTTGAGGGAGCTTGCAATTTGCTCACATAAGAGTTGTTTCCTTTGGCTATGGTATTCGTGAGGTTTTTGTGTTTTTGCAAGATTCTCGAAGAGGAAAAATGTTCAGTTATTAACACAACGGTTGCTAATTTTTCTGTCGAAAAAGTTTATTACTGAGATTATAATTTTATGCCACAAGGACAAAGCCCTTTTGTAAAAAATCAAATTATGGTATGCATACTAGTAAAGTATTCTTTGTGATTTAAAAAATGCACTAAAGTGATTATATAATACCACATCTTACTTGGCTCGACTTTGTTCCGTGGCAAATTTGTTAAATGACAGAACAAGATAAAGAAAATTGTTTTAAAGGACGGCTGTGGTCGAAAAAAGATGGAAAGAAAATTTGGAAGCGCTTTAGTCTTCATTCTTTAGTGCTTAAGTTTGTACACATGAAAAATGCCTAGATTATATATTACATCTCTTATTTTTTAAACGTTTTAGTTTACATTTACACTGTTTGTCTCTAATGTTAAGTAGTTATATAAGCATATAATGTTGCAGCTGCTTTTTTGAAGTTTTTTAGTTTTGAAGAGCTAAACGGAGCAGTTGCTCAACTACTGTGTAAAAAGCTCTTTAAGAGGATGCCTTTGATAAAAACTGTTTTTCTTCTTTCCTAAGCTATTATTACTGGTAGCAAGAATACTACTGTAGTTTTGCAACTTTACTTGTCAACTTGAATGCAACTTGATGTTACCATTTTGCGGCTGAAAGGGATAAAAAAAAGAAGCGGAGAGAGATTCGCAGAAGAGGAAGGAAAAAAACTCTTTTAGAAATGCCGACAGGAATTATTGTTATTATCATTATTATTATTATTATATCATAGTCATCATTATATACGGCTTATTATTAAAACCACGCTGGCTGGCAACTGAACAACGAATTAAGATCTCGTTAATGGGCTCTTCATTACTGGTCTAGCAACGTGTAAATCTCTTTCTTGATTGTGCAAAAAAGCTTCTAGGCACACTACACCATGTCACACTCAAACATATACCTACTGAAAGAAAAATTCCTGTGCAATCTACTCCACATATACATATTTCTCCAATAAAGGGAATACATAATATACAAATACGTGTGGGAGTTTTGTATACATATCCTACTTAAAAGAAGAAAATCCCCGTTACTTTTTGTTGTTCGTCAGTCCTTTCATTTTACCACATTTTATGCTCATGTAACCCTTTTCTCTCTCATTTTTTTCTCTTTTCCGTCCACTTGCTTCTGGCTACTTTTCATAGAGGAGGAAGACGGAAGGAAGGAAAGACGAATAACAAGAGTATTCACTAACCACATTACTTACACTGCTCCAGCTTGCGTCAAGCCATGCGGGGAAAGGTAGTAGTGCACACATGGATATAACTAGCTACTTTTGCTAATCCATGTTTTTTCTGAGAGAAAGAAAAAGATTTAATGAATTGGGATTCCTAATGGCAGTCTACACATTGCGTACTCCTTTATCGTTTACCCAAAGCTCTAGATTTCCTTCCTTTTTTATTCTTTCCCACTGCCACTTATTCCAATTTAATGCATTCCTATAATACTCTATATATAATATAAGTACATCTATGTTGTTAGTAATATAAATGCATACCTACCTTATACAAACACAAATAAGAAAAAATTCTTCTACTTAGCGACTGACATTCTATAAAGCCACTGTGCCTCTCACACTTTTTATACTCAACTTCCCCTTGGATAATATTTCTTTAGGAGAAGAGTAATGTGGATTCTGGGATTATGCCATGACCATACGTTAAGTTTTTTGATGCCAGCAACCTACCTACACACATTGTGCTGACTCAATTCGTTATACTTTTCTTAATTCAAACCAACCATTTCATGCTATCTTGTAGCTTGAAAAAAATACTCAACAGTTGTTTCCTTCTTTCTCCTGTTGACCTTCTTCCCTCAATCTCGTATATCAAAGAAAAATTAGCAGAAAGAATGAAACTAATGCGATAGTGTCAACCTTAGATTTGTGTGGACAAAAACCAGAGGACATTTTCCCTACGTGTGTGGGCAGCAGGAAGAAAAACAGAAAGCTTGAAATAAAAGGTGGAAACTGTGTAGGGAAAAAAGAAAGAAGTAAGGAAAAACGAGGAAATAATAAAGTTGAGTAAATAGACAAGTAGTGATACAGATTAAATAGATACTATATTATACATAAGATCATACCTTTTTGTGTGCTATAGACTACACATAAAATTGTGTGCCTTTTCCACAAATTTCATGAAAATCTTCTCTCTGCTCTACAATATGCCGCGTGCCATCCGTGTGTGGTCTCTTTTCGCTGATCTTACTGCTCGGTTAAGTCGTCAAGTAGCGAAGCGATGAGAAGAATGGAATAAAACGGGTTGGAGCCGAAATCCAAATGAAAATATTGAATGAGGTAGTGAGAGTGGCAGAGTAAGAGATTTCCTTTCTCTCTACCTTTTCAAACTTATTCTTTGATTTTAGTCACGTCGGCCAGTGGAAATGCCTTTACGAGTCAATTAAATTACGGTCTAGCGGCACACACACACGAAGTGAAGAATAAAACGGCGGAAGGGGAAAAATAGCGATGGTTGCTGTTTTTTAAAAAAAACAGAGCAGAAACACTATAGCAGACCTACACAAGTCTGAATTGCCTGTTCAACTTGTTTCTTTTTTAAAGAAAAGGAAGCATGTGGGTTTCGGAAGTAGGAACCGTATACACAGTTGACAAACAGACTGGAATAACTTTGGTAGTGGGAAACAACAAGTTTTTTGTTTCTTTTTCTTGGTGGCACAAAATGTCACAGCCACTTATTCTCCAATTGTCTTAACTGATTTTGTCTCCTTTTTTATTTCATTTCACCGTTTACCCCCATTTAAAATTAGCATTCTTTTGGGAATATTACACTATTCATTCAGTTTTAATGTTGCCGAAAATGCTTGTAGTAGAAAGGATATAGCAAACAGGTTTTGGATTGTTATTGTTGATCTCGTTGAGTCCTATTCTATTTTGGAAAGAAAAATGTTTATGTGGGATTTGATTTTGAAATAGATGTGATGACAATGATGATAGCGAAAACGATAGTTGGCAACGATTGAAAGAACATGAATAAGAGAATTTCAACACTTGTGTAAAAGACCCGTTGTAAAATACGATCGTTCGGTATTTCTTGACTCTCAACTTGCTCCTCTCCCCTTTTTCCAGCTTCCGCAGTCAGTGCCGACTCGAGAGCAACTGGGAAGGAAATAGCTCTCCAGCGTGACTTTCTTTCCCTAAGAATCGTTCACTTACAACAACACCGTACTGATACCTTATACATTTCGCAGTGTTCATGTGTGTGGACGTTTGTAGATATACATCTAAGTTTGTACGATGTTCCATCATGTATTTATGTTATACCTAGTAGTGGGGCTATAGAGTTGACAGGTTTCCTCTCTGCGTCTCACAGTTTGGCACAGAAGGAAATATGAGTAGATTGGATACAGAAAGAATTGCTAAAGATCTATTCCTAACTAAAGGAAAGCAGTAATACGCAGTTTGCTTAAACCTTTTAAAGTTTTAGATATTTTTGAAAAAATCTTCAAATACCTCGAAAGCTTATTTAAAGCACATTCAAACTGTTTTAGAAGAATGAGATTCTTATTATTATATACACAAACGCATATATATTTCTTCAACCTTATAATTTGCTTCGATGACAGATACATACACTCTTGCATATTTCTGTAGACATGTTAGTCCATGGAAAATGAGGGCTAAAGTTTAGAATTTCATTTTGTTAACTCGCTCATACGTAGGATCTCATTCGACTTCACAGTGTGTGTTTACTTTGGTACGATGACAGTTTATAAAAACATTTGCACGATGTAAGCATACATTTATATATCAACGTCCCATATATTAATGTATCTGCAGATGGGAATTAATGTAGAAAAAGATTTAAGCAAGGCATTTTCTATTATTTCTTACGTAAAAAAATTCATAACTTACGTAATGTGCAATTTGTTATGTTTACAGAACTTCAAACTTGCTAATGCATCCAAATCAAAACAGTTTGATAATCATTATTGATACTTTGTAAAAACTCAAAAATTACATGTGAATGCTTATATAAGTTCAAATCGTAATAATAAATTCAGTTATCGAGCAAGTACTACTGAAATCAGCAACGTTTCACCACGTTTCTTTCTCGTTTCGACTACTAATACAAATTAAATCTGACTAACTGTAAGAATTATACCGACATGGGTTGCACGCATGGATAAAGTTGTGTACGGGGAAGAAAACAGCTAAAAGTTTTTTTCTATTCAGAAAAAACAACAACTCAACAAATTCTACATTTCCTTGTAAATGAAATTCCCCTCCTACAAAGCTATCCAGAAAATCTCTGGCAAAGAGCCGAGTACCTAAGAGGAAGGCCGACGACCATTTATGCAACCAAGATAATATCTCACAAGACTGATGATGAGAAGGGACAAGATATAAAGCCTTTCTAGAGTATTTTGTGCTAGCAAGATTTCTAACAAGAGGACGGATGAGAACGAGAGAAAAAATATAATGCTATAGAAGACGAAGTGACGATGATCTCATGTTGTCTATCATTTTCCACTTGCCTAACTCCATCCTTGT
>JAHZNG010004558.1:0-10275 GCA_027744375.1 Orchesellides sinensis
TTACAAGTCATGTGTATGTATTACTACACATTGTATAGAAGTTGAAGAAGTATTAAGTTAATGCAAGTAAGCTCACTCAAGAGCAAAGTGGGTTTATATGGGTCGACAGAGGTCTTCAAACAGAAAATACAGCTTCTGGCAACTGACAAATCTTGTATAGTGATGCAGAAGAAAAGAACCTTTGTGATATTTTGCTCACTTTCTCTCCAGTTTTCGTTTTTCCGTATCCGTATTGTATGTATTAGTTTTTAAGAGTAGTGATGGCATGGCCAGTGGAAAATGTAGTGTGCGTAATAATATGCAGAGTAGTCGAAGCCTGTATTCTTATTCCTTTCAACTGCCTTGTTTAATACCATTCCAAGCCAACTCACACTTATACAAGTGCATTTGCTTAAGAAAACGTTTTTGCCTCTTTTTCTACGTACTATTTCCTACATCTGTACAATTCCTTCGTATCGCATGACCAAGAAATTTTAAGTCCTTGCAGATTTTACTTTTCAATATGTGAGAACGCAACCAAGAAGGGCGAAAAAGCATTGTTGGAAAGAAGGATCTTCATGAACTCGGTTTTGGCATGGTCACAACAACCAAGTAATAAGAATACGGTACCGGGTATTGTGTGGCAGAAAATGTAAAAAATACACGTAGACAAGTATAAGCATTTGAATATCAGTCAGTGCATATTGCATACATATGTACAGGACTACTTTCATCGTTTTTGAGTATGAGAGGTATTTGATCGTATTGTGAATTTTGAAGGCATACCTCAAGAACAGCAAGTAGAGTAGCAATAGTTGAAAAAGAGAAGTTGCGAAAGTATTACCGGAATCGACATTGCATTGCTCACATTCTTTCATTTTCTTCAACTGGAAACTCATTTGCGAATGTCCTTTCCGGAGTTTCACACACAATTCCGGAAAAAGCTGACTTTTTCGCTCCTTTATTTGTTTACATCTCTTCCTTCAACTTCTACATGGTTTTTTTGCAAATGTACTCCTTGTTCATCATCTGATTTTTCTAAAACTTTTTACAAAATTATTTTCAAATGAAATTGGTTCCATATGCATGAGTACTGATTGCTTTTTTTATTCCATTTGTTCAGTATAAGAAATAACCCTTAAACTCATATAGTTTTATACGGAACATGTACCTATAAAGGTAAATTTCTCTTCCGGCTTTTGAATATGCCACTTTGAAAAATAAATGTTGAGCTGTATGTGGTACGGTGGTATTTTCTCTTTGCTTTGCAGACATCGTACATATTTACGTAATGCATGCATACGAGAGCATTACCTTAGAGTTTGCATGTAGATTATGCTATTTTTTATGTGCGTGCCTCTGACAGGAGTATTGGGACAGTGGAATCAGAAAGAAGTAAAAAAAATACTACTACGCTTGTTGTGTGCTACTTGTACTAGTCATAGCAAAATGCTTCATTGATCTGTAGGGAGTTGAGCTCGAGTTGAGTGAAGTGTGTCTATGGTTGGCAATTCAACAAAAAAGAAAATAACGCGGCTAAAAGTAAAAGGCTTTAGCAACAATACAAGTGAAATGCAAATATTGTATTTTTTATAGTTTAACATACCTTTGCCCATAATGCATGCATACGTTGTTCCCAAAAAGCATGTTCCCTACTTTGTACAAAAGGTACATATATACACTAGTGGTAATTCGGTAAGAGTCACACAACCACCGTTCTAAAACTTGCAAAAACACAAAACCTAGAGAAAAAGCCGTCGTGAGTGTTGATAGTCTTGGAAAGTATCCTAAAAACCATTATATGGGTAAAGCTTTGGGAAAATAGATACATATGAATTTAACCATAGTCTCTAACTGGCTGAGGAGAGCGAGAAAGTGAAAGATCTAGTACGCAGCCTGTCTACTTCTGGCAATGGCCATTCTCACTGTGGCTAAGTTTGTGTAATCTGAATGAAAGAGTGAAAGTACGCAGCAATGGTCTTACAAATACATTTTCGTACTTAGTTTTGTATATACAGAACACATCTGAGATTAGATATAGTTGGAAGAGAATATACCACATAGGAGCAACTTGCTTCATAGTGTTTTCGCAAATCTAATCCAATCCCTTCCCATTCCTTTGCTTTTAGTTTCGATTGAGTAAATTACAGTCTGGTTGAATTAGGTTTTGCAATGCAGCATTACAAACCGTATGTATCACTGCATGAGTGAGAGCGATCCATACTGCAATGAATCTATTGGCGTCTATAGGGTATGGGGTCATTCTCTAAAACATTCTGCTCATGCATGGGCACATTTACGTGGGAACAGAGAGAAAACGTTTATGCAGAATGATTCTAAACTCTCTCTATGTACATGCCCTTTTTGACCGTAACTGTCAGTTTCAACCACAACTGTTTAAATTTGTGTTGTAGTATGTATATTTGCCGTTAAGGAAATGTAGCAAAAATTTAACTTGTGCGGGCACTAACCTATTATGCACACGTGGAGTAGGTACATATGCGTAAGGTAATGTGGTACAAGGTATTTTACATATGAGTTTTGCAGATGAATTCATGTAATTTTTGGCAAATATTGGTAAATAATATTTACATAAATAAATAAATATCATTGAATGGCTAGGTAATACATTATAACGGAGCTAAAACATGAGTACAAGTCTAGTCTGCATGGTTTAAAAAGATATCCATTTATGAATCTGACATACCTACCATATTATAAAATAAGCAGGAATTTTTTTCGTTCACAATAATGTAATTTGAATTTCAATTTGTAACTTTGTAAGACGTTAGGTTTGGGTAGCCTGTTATGCTTGTTGTAGATAGACGATTGCTTTTTCCATATCCTAAATCCTAAAATGTGATACTTTCCTTTACCTTTGCTTACAAATAGGAAGTAGGTAGATCAAACAATTTGATACGAACTTTCTCCACGTGTATAATATCAGATGAGTATTTTTGATGTTGCAAAACACAATAACTCATAAGACTCATCACATAAACAGAAAAATTAAAATGAATTGAATGACAACCGCTTCCAAGCATTTTCCATCATACACATAGACAGTGTTTGGAGGAAATGTTGTTTGAGCAAGCCTTTTGTGCGCCAATTTGATGGAAAAGCATTCTTTATTAAATTTTAGTTAATGGTATCATCATCATCTTGTAGCTACGTTTATAAACTTGTGTACATATGTACCTATACTGTACCGACTGTGCAGCAGTATGTGGCTACTTTTGACGTAACAAAAATGTTTGCTCCCTCATTCTTTTTCGGTCGTAGTTACTTTTATGAATATTTGTTTGCCAACAGTAAACATTTTGCTAAGTGTAATTTGCGAACGAACGTATAAAATGCTCGTATGATGAAAGAAACAAGAAAAAAACAAAGTAGTACATGTGTGCATACTTTTGTTACTTTAAGCGTTGGGTACAGCCTTTCGTGCAAGACAAAAATAACCATCTATAACAAAAAAGTCATACTTTGAATGAAATTGGAGCTATGCTTTTCATTATAAAAATGTTATTTAAATATATAAGGCAAAACAAACTGATTACCAGTGTGGCTTAAATTAAGCTTTTGATTAGACATTATGCTCAATTGCAAGTGCAACCTTATATATGAGTAAGAATTTATGTAAGTAAATCAAGAAAAAGGGACTTAACATAAATCAATTCAATCAATTCGTTAGTTTTGCACATCAGTAAATAATTTCCGTAGCGCTAAAAGAAAGTATTGGAAAGAAGGTTTAAACTTTCTGGTTGTAATAAAGACGTATAAAACTGCATATCATGTTACATGTTGATCTGTGGAAAATGTGCATCTCCTCCTTAACATTCTCCTTATTTAATGCTTCCCATTATATTGAATACAGACTATAATGCCAAAACATGCAGAGAACTTGCAATACCCATTTATCTGGAATAAGTTTCAATCTCCAAAAGTATGCAACTCCGAGAACAAGGTGTTGGAGTCTTTTGCGTAAGTGAATATTTGCTACAGGATGTTATTATCAGGTTCTTATCCATGTTCAAGCGAGGGAATAAACCGGATATTGTTACTACTTGGAAGTGGTAAGAAAAAGGAAAAATGGAGAAAAGATTTGCTGACGAGATAAAGCAGAATAAAAATAGAAGAATGTAAGTAGAACCGGGATTTTTCTACGTTTTGACTGATTTGGGATTCCGGGTTGGTTCCATCTATTCCGGCTTATATGTTATGGGGCCATAACTTATAGTCGTCTCATTAAACTTTTAAAAAGGATGTGCGTGTACAAGGTTTTGCAGCAATGGAGTGGTCTTTTTTATACCATTTCAGACACTTGAAACTACGCTTGGCTTTTTATATATGACGACGATGGAAAATGATATTTTTTGTTCTTTTCTCTAACACTTTTCTCATTGTTTTATTTTCGGGCGTAGCGACAAAAGTTTTTGAACGAAAACACCGCTTTGACTAAACTTGATCTTGCGAAACGCACCGTTGAGTCTTACCCACACCATCAACTTCTCACTCTCACATAGGAAAAACTAACAAATTGTACAACATAAACTTTGGACATCATATTACAAACATTGGGATAGGATGTAGGTGATCTAAGGCCAACATTCGGGTGATATGGGCAAATACTAACTTATCCAAACACAATTTCCATTGTTCATGTTGGTCTGTAAATGACTCGTTCAAATATTGTATGTCTTTGCTTGCAAAGCTTTCATTGTTCTCTTTTGTTGCAGTTTTAAGTTTTGCCTTTACAACGGTGTGACTATGTAGGTGTAACGTGCTCTAAATGATTTATCCTCTTCGTGGTCCTGAAAACTGTGAGGACTGTATTGGACAATGTCTTAAATGTCAAAGCGTGCGATTTTACTGTACTTCCTCTCGAATCGAAGCTTATGTGTATATTTTATGTATGTCGCATGCATGCAATGGAGGGAGGGAGTGAAGTAACACTAATATGTTTTTAAAATGGCAATGAATTTATATCTTGTAGCGTGACCTCAAAGGAATGTGATATATATTGTATCTGATTGCATGAAGTACGTTATGGTTCTAGCTAAACCTTGTTATCTCCGTCAAGAGCATAAACTTGAAAGCAGGGAAAAGCTACCAAAAGAATGAAAGACAGAAGAGGACATAATATGTTTTTAGAAATTACGTGGGCGTATATGAACTTTTTAAAGCATTTGTGGACGCAAGGACATTACACAACATCCAGTTGAACTGGTGCTGCTGGTAAAATCTCAAGAGTTCGAGTGCTAATGTTATTGACATAAACAAGGCAGGTGGAAAGTTCAAAGTAGAGAAAACTAAATTCTCCAGAGTTGCAGAAACAACATCACAAAGTCACTGCGTTCTTAATCACAACCGCAGGAATTAGACACGCGTTTATAATGCAACGTGCGGGGTTTTCATAAGAGCTTCAGAGTATATAACAAAGCATGTACATTTACATTTCAGAGGTTGGTAGTGCGAATGCTGGTGATACTCAAGTAATGCGATGTTTGCTAGCTTGCCTAAAACAAGGATATTACTAAAGGCTAGTAACAAAATGGAGAACTCGTTTAAGGTGTTGGAAGGAACTTGGTTTGTTAAAAAATTAATTGGGTCACGTCTTCTGCTTTCTCATTTCCAATCCTTGGCGATTCCATGTTAGCTCACCAGCTTGACATGCTATTATGGTCATTTGCAGCCGTGTACGCACTCATAGTACTACCGAAATTTTTAGAATAACTTTGTACACGTTTGTGAGCATGCGTTTGTTTATATGTACAAACAAAGTGCCTACAGTCTTGTTATCCAAATGTCAGATTTGGATGTAAACTTTCAAAGAAAGTTGAAATTTTCTTATGGACTTTATGCTGGCCTCTAATAACTGTAGAGTAGTATGCTGGCTAGTTTTTGAAAATGAATGCGAAATGCTTGAGGAGGTAAGTTTGTGAGAATCTTTATCAACTAGACCATCTCAAATGAGTCATCTTGTTTTCGAGGAACAGTCTCAGTTTTATCCTAGTCTTACAAACGCTTCATGCAAAGTTCTACTAATGTCAAATGTCCTTTACAAGAACGCTGTCTCAAGTGATTACAACTTTCTTCGACCACCGAACTCCTAAATGTGCTATCTTACTAAAATTAGAATTGAATAGTGAATAGGGTACAACAAGTAGCAAGGTTTTTTAGTAAATGTAGTACACACTGCATACATAGTACAAGCTATATGTACATATAGGAACCATGACCAAATTTCGTGGTTGGTCCTATAAAGCTTACTTTGTATTTTTGATTAACTCAATCTTGCTGGTTTTATCTCGTGTGAACGAGCGAAAAGCATTACACTCATAATTCGTATTAAGTGACATATATGGTAGTGGAATGTAACATTTATTTCTCAGGTAATGTATTAAACTACCGGACCTACGCACTATTTCGGTCTAGGAATGAACAACGTTTCTTTTCCCAAGATTTTTATCAGGTAAATACAACGACCTTAATGGACGCTGCTGTCTAATGTAATTTTAATGTTATAGCATGAAGCATAAATGTGAGTAGCAGAAGAAATTCCGGTCATGTAATCTTTTGTAGTATGCTTTATGTATAAATTAATCGCAATATGTATGGATGTAATTACCATCTGCTAATTTGATAGTTTTCCTTTTTTAAACATTACAGGCTATACCAAATAAATATTTAATTTTTAAATATTTAACTGAATTCAATAAATTAAAGGTTTGTAAACATATGTATTAAGTAAGCGCATGTAAATTGGGTTTTACTCCAATAAAGAGTAATTGTAAGATAAGGAGTTTTCGAGCCAACTTACGCAATCCAATATAAAACACTGTTATTCAAAGACATAAACGAGGTAACGGGTAAAAATAAATGTTTGTAAGTTGAATTAAAGCCAAAAATGAAATTATCCAACTGTACCAGC
The DNA here is from genome assembly GCA_027744375.1 of Orchesellides sinensis. Taxonomy (NCBI): domain Eukaryota; kingdom Metazoa; phylum Arthropoda; class Collembola; order Entomobryomorpha; family Orchesellidae; genus Orchesellides; species Orchesellides sinensis. Next base: position 6,911 of record JAHZNG010004558.1, read on the forward strand.
AGTCTATAAATTTTTATATTGTTAATACTGCATAAAATCAATGAATCATACTGTGTGAATAAGGGTTGACGTATCCTGACGAGTAAACTATTGTACTCCGGATAAAGCCCGTACCCATGTGTACTCACGTCAATTTCAATGACATTCCAGCAAACCAGCCCTGCGTACATTTGTATTTGCAGTGTACATACAATTCACTGCAGTACTTGTGTATACATCAGCTAACAAAACAAACCACATTGCTGCATCCGTTAGCAGGAAGCCTAAACTTGAATTTCTGAGACCATGCGAACCACATATTGTAACAACTTTGTAAACAGGTCGAAATATGTATTGTATGGAAACACCAAAACTATTTACTTTCTCCTAACAACATTGGCCCACTACTGCCTAAAAGTATTTCAGTTATCCGTTCTCCTCTGGCATGTCATACCATACAAGCCTAATGTAACGGCGAGCAAAAAAAAGAAGATGGGAAACAGAATCGTTTTCCTGAGAACTCTGCTAGAATCATCAGGGCAAAGACAAGAGAGATCCGCATCTCTCTCCACTGCAAACACCTAGGTTTTCCACTAGTTTAATAGTTTAAGTGTATCACACTCGTCCTTCCGAAATATCGATATATGCAATGAAATTTATTTACGTTGATGTGTGTTGTACTTAGAGACATCGCACCCGTAATAGCCTCTGTAATGCGTGTATGTAAGGCGGAAAGTGCAAAAGCTAATGTTCATTTTAATGGACTTCCTTCCACTTTACCAACGACTCCTGGGGCCGTATTTCTTGTCGAGAAAGTGCTATTAGAGTACAATTCTGCAAAAATCTTGTGCCCAAACTTGTACACAAATGATCGTATCAGCAAAATCCCACACAAGTGTGAATTCAGATACCAAGATGATTTTGTGCAAAATGAATAGAAAATTTGTTTGCATAATACTTTGTGTGGAAGTTTGCATGCAAAATGGCTCGATAGGAATTATTGGGATGGATTTGGTTCGTTATCAGCATGCCCTGGTTATATGTATTGCCACATAACAAACCCTTACTGAATTTGGCAAGCAGTTTGCATGTGTAGGTATTTTTCGCAATATGCAGCAGTGCATAGTGTCAAAATACGTTTGTCAAGCAGGGAAAATAACACATCGGTTGTTCACGACATAACCATTGATATTAATTGTAATTTCTGCGCTGATGTCAGGTTGTTTTTGTTTATGCGTCAAAGAGTTATCAACACAGAAGAATTCACCGTGCCCCATGTTTACAAATGGTATTTCTACCGCAAGAGCTGACCTGTTCCCTGCTGAGAAGCAAAATCTAAGGCAAAGGCTGAGTGATTTGACAAAGCCTATTCATTTCTGCTTTGTGTGTGAGGACATCTTGCAACACCATGAATTATTGGAGACTCGTGTCAATGCTCATGTGGCCACTTGTATGTGAAGTGTTTTCTCTGCGTATTGTTGACATTTCTCCTTACAATGCCACCCGATTTTTTATATCCTCAATGCCAGGGCAATAGGGAAAAGATAGGGCCACACGCCACCGACTTAAGCAGATTTTCTCTACTGAACCTCCACCCAGAGCCAGCACACTGGTTAGAAGCTTAAGCCGAGCGGATTGAAGGTTTCAGTCAAACAAAAAGCAAGGAAAGGCATGTTTTATACAAGTCATAATTTTGGTGCACAAAGGGTCAGTTTCATGGCGAAAGAGCGTTTATCAGACAGAGCATGCGATGCATTCATATATGTACGTACCCTCTTCGACGTATTTATGATGACCGGTAGTATGCAGCTGTCTAGATTTGTATTCTGTGTGTTACAGCTCCTGTAAAAAATAAAAAGATGAGCCCTAAGGAGCTTACAGGAACCCATGGTCAATTCAAAAACAAGCTGGTGTGTGTGTGCTACTCACTCAGTCAGAAAATTGTTATGGTAGAATAGAAAATGCACAAAGCGTACACTATAAAAGTTGCATTTATTGCGGTATATTTACAATATATACAGAATTTAAGAAAGAATTCCATTGCACTTACGTAACTCACAAGTGCGTAAGTCCAACAACAAATGTTGCTTATAAAATATAAAGGAAAATGACGAAAATTACACAACTTTATCTTCATATTCTTTGCTCCTTCTCTCATGTTCTCATATACGTTAAAAGTCAGGGAATTTTCTGAGTTATATTTCGCTTCTGTATTTTATATATAAAGAATGCTTTTTGTTAGCAAAAAAGAAAAGCTTTCTCATGGATAGAGTTTTGGAGAGAAAGAAGCAGCTTTGCAAACACACCAGGCATTCTCATAGTAAAGGAAGGGTAACAACTTTCAAGAATGCTCTGAGAGAATTAAATAGATTGTGCGTATCTTCCACCATACTTTCCATTATGTACGCCGTATGCCTCTCAAAAAAATAGCTTGTGGTTTTTGTGTTCACTACGTAGCTTTCTCCGTCTCGTCGTTTTTCTTGTTGTACATGCTTTGTGATCACACTAGCTTGTTTTCCTGGCTTGGCTTGTTCATCAACAAAATACTTCATCTCATACATTCTAAAAAAGTATTTTGTGTCATATTGTTTACATCGTATCTCATCCATGGGATATTTGGTTCGCTGTTTGATTTCGTCCTGAAGTAAAGCGCACGTCTAAAAAGTATTGTTTTTAAGGCTGTACCTATGTAAATTATTAAGAGCCATGCAGCAATCTGATTTTCTGATCGCAAAAAAATTTCTGAAGAGAAGGTTTTTATTTTTAGAATATCTATCTCCTTTTCAGTTAAAAATTTACGCATCTTTCATTTGTCACAGATAAGAAAGCTATATTTAGCAATGTGGGGAAAGTATACAAAATATTCAGATATCATGTGAATACACATAACATGATAAAAAACTAACGCACAATAAGTAGCAGCTTAAAACTTTTATGTTGTGTAAGTAATGTGTAGTAGCTTGTTACAAGATATATAAAAGAGTACTTTTGTGTATGGTTATGCCAATGTATCATCATAATATAACACCACACGTTCATTTTTTTCGTCATCCTCTAGCTCTATAAACGTTCTGGGTTTTTTGGGATTCTTTTCCTGTATGCTGTATGTCTAATAACAAGGAATTTGTTCATTTAGGGAAAAGGCCTCAAGGAAAAAAATTTGCGGTTACATACACAAAGAAAATGAGATGCCATTAAAAACGGAGGGATAAACATGATTTTCACTTCATGACTTTGTAAAAGATATGTAGTATTGTGCACTTAACATGATCTACGTCCATACAAATTAGTTCTATTCATCATTATTTTAGCGTTTTTGTTTTCAGTCCTTATAATAAAAAATAATACACGCAAGTTTCCCAACTGCCCTGGTTGGTTTTATATAT
>JAHZNG010004559.1:0-11250 GCA_027744375.1 Orchesellides sinensis
CATATTCCTTTTACATACGCTTCCACTTGACTATTCATCACATCACATCAAATCAAGTGAAAGGAAAGGTAAGGTGGTGTGGTATGAAAGGAAGAAAAAGGTGTAGTTAGCCGTATAGCATTTTGTCTATATTTTATGCTGTTGCAGAAACTTGTACGGCATGCATACAAAAAAGCATCAAAGCAAGGTGGCTTAGTTTATGTTAGGATAGGATGTTGGTGGTGGTGAAGTGGAATAATATTATTTTTTTTATACATACCTACTACTACGCACCATGAAAATCAAGTAGTATTGAAGTAAATCACAGGAGGAATAGATGCATTACGAATGGTGTATATTCATATGTAGTTTTTTTAGTATTGTGTTGTATGCAGGAATCACCGTCGAGTTAAATGGGAAGAATACACACACACATACGGGAAAAGTTTATATATTGTATTAGCATGTTGCCCCTTGGGAATTTACAATGTAATACGGGTATGCTACTGGCTTTGCACACTGTGACAAGTTCAATAACAAAACAACAATCTATACAGTAATCTTTTGCTTGCTCAACTTGTAATTCTGCACTATTTGCTACTTACACAATAACATATCATACATTTATGCGTGTGCAAGAAGTGGCAATCTGGCAATTGCGAATGAATATCCCTAATGTACATATTATAAAAAAAGACGAATTTTGTGTAAGTCAACTGCTCCATAATATTTATACGTGAAAATGTAAAGCAGTACTACTGTTATGCTGATAACGATGGTAAACAGAAAAATTGAAAGATTGTTGCTGACAGAAAGACAGCAATATAGGATAACTGCTTGTTTGCAATAACACAAGATCCTCTCGTGTTTAAAGATAAAAGTAAGTTTTTGGATGGAAGAGTAGTATTCTTTTTATGTTAAATTAGCAAAGTGTCAGGGTGGGTTTGTATGGTTAATTTAAAGTGAGCAAAACGTATAAAGTAAATGGATATATTAATGGGTTTGTTGACGCGTAACAAGGTAAAGGGCTAGTATGGCCACCATTGTTGTTGTCTGTCGTGGTTGACGAGATAGTTTTTAAGTGTCAACGTCAACAGAAAAGGTGAGAGAAAGAAAGTCAGCTGGAGGAAAGGGGTTTTTAATTGGTGGATAATTAGTGTCGGTGAGAAATAGTTAGTTTTTGGTGTTGGGTCAGCTGTGGTAGAGACTGTTAAATGTAATTGCTCAGCTGGGCTAGTAAAAAGGGGGAAGAGGTGGTGGCATATGTGGCATTTTAATCAGCTGATTGTCACCTGCTTTTAGGAGTAAGGTGTAAGGAAGTGTAAGGTGGTGTCTTTTGAGAGGGAAATTAATTTGGAGGTGGAGGGTTTAATGGTTTTGTTTTGTTGGTTTTTCAGTTGCTGGAGGAGACTGTCTGTTTTGGGTGGAATTGGAGTTACTGCATGAAAGGAGTCGCACAACTTTAATCCTACTCTGAGTCTTAGCTGTACTGTTTGTATTTAAGTTGAAAATTGAACGGTGTCACGATTGTTTTAAAGAATTTAAAGAATTATTGGTTCTCTGTTGCCTGTAAATTTTATATGATAAAGGTAGGGTTTATATAGTGGTTTTTATAAGAGAAGGTTAGGAAGATCAGATATTAATTTTTGTATTCATGTTTGTCCGTTTTGTTTTAATAAGACTAACATAGTTTTTTTTTTATTTTATGGCGTAGGTTTTTTACGAGTGCAGCTGTGTAGTGTGTTTACTTGTTGAGGTATTAATTTACGAACAAGGTAGGAATATATAGGAGTACAAACGGAATAGTAGATGAGGAAGTAACTGAATCAGATGCTTGTAATGAATTATTCTTGTGTAATTTAGTAAGTTAAGTTTGTACATAAGAAAGGGACGCACGAACAAATAAGGAGCTAGGAGACGCATAAGATAAGTACAATCTAAATGGTGGCTAATAGCAGGACATCATTTAATCGTAAACAAACAAATCAGGACAGAATTTTCTTTGTAGGTTTTGTTACGCATAAATTTGTTTTTGTTAATTTGTTGCTAATATAGTATTTCTATTGTTTTAGCCGTGGTATATTGTTATTTATAGACATTGTTTTAAATAATAATTCATGTAAAGGTGCATAATTTTGTATGTTTAAGTATAAGTTATAATCTCAGCGTAAATTACACTTTTTAGTAAGTATAATCATTTTGTTAGCACAATCATACGTTGCCAAAAGAAACATTATTAATTTTAAACAAATCCTCCAACTGTCGGATTCAAGCGACACTTCAAGCACAGGAGCATTGACAAGGTTTCGCCTTTCTCGGTAAGTTAAGCATTTATTGCATGCAGATTATAGATTGGTAGACATTGGTAAACTAGCGAAGTATAAACCTGAGGATACATTTTTTGATACAGTGATCTGCTGCTGTTGGCTGTTTAGTTGTCTAGAATCTCAGGATGAAAGCATTGTTGTTCATTTGTAAAACAAACAACCCAAATATCCGGTGCTAAAATGCCATTTTTTCAAAAAATCAAATTATTTTCAAAAAACCCAGAGAAACAACAGACTGCAACTACTCAAAATGGTAAGTAAATAAATATTAAACTTAATAGCACTGATCTAATTTTCAGATGGATAAGGTTGATAACAACTGTAGCTAACGGAATATATTAATTTTTCAGGAGTGGGCGGTATTATATCGCCAGTGTCTAATAAGCCGTTTATACCTGTGCCACCATTACAAAACTTCGTACCTCCTCCAGATCTCATAGTAGACTCACTGGGCAAGTCAAACCGACGAAGTGCTTCCACCGTAGCTGAACTTAAGACTTGGGCTAGTAGTTACTTTAGTGCCTTTTTGCGTCAAGAAGGAGTTGAAGATTTGTTCCTCATGTGGGATAAGACAGCTCAGTTTATTGAGAGAGAACAAGGATCTGACTGTGAGAAGACGAACGATGATGATGAAGCTTTAAAGTTAAAATCTCTAATTGAAGCATCTTCGACTGTGATGTCAAGTATTCAGGTAGTGAATGTGGTAGATGGAAACCTAAATGAAAATGAAAAAGACTGCTCCTTGTGGATCAAAGATGTTCACACTAGATTGTATCAAATTTTGGAAACTCAGTAAGTACAAGACAAATTAAATTAGTTTCGATGCAACCAGTTTTTAAATTTTTATATGATCTGGTGTATTTTCATAGGTATTTGCCGCGATATTTGGTGAGCAAATTCCACATCAAATGTCAAGTAGATATGTTCACCAATTGCGATAATATTACCTTGTTGGACATACTTCTCAATCAGGAGGTTTTATTTTATTTCATGGAGGTATGTTAAAAATTGTTTGAGAAGGCCGGAATGCCAAGTTCAGCCTATTTACTTGCAATTACATGACTAAAATTCTTTGTGATTTTCAGTATGTGGACCAAGAAGAGAAGAGAGAGGTGCTAGAATTTTTAATGGCAGCTCTGAATTTTTCTGAGCAGTTCAAATCTGATGGTACAGAAGTTAATGGTATCGACTTCGAAATAGCTAAAGAAGATGCCATGGTGCTTTACAACAAGTAAAAACCAAACAAGTACTCTAGCTTCAAGAACGGTTCGTTTAAACTAACTGCAGTAAACTAATATTTTACTTGTGTTTGTTTGTTTTTAGATTCATTTCTCTTCAAGCGCCGCATCAGTTAGGGATTCGGAATGAGATACGTAGCGATGTGGAACGGTTGATATGCTCCGAAGATGAAATTGCTCATTGCTTTGACAGAGCTAGTGTAGAGGCCTTTGCGTACCTTCAAGTGACTTGTCTTGACGGATTTTTTAAATCTTCTTTGTATTTAGCATTCCTTTCTGAAATAATAGGATCCTTGAGCTCTACAAAATCTCAGCAAGGCATAGGAGGTATGTATGTGTTCTTTTTGAGTAAAATGATTTAAAATCTGGTGACAAAAAGCTGTAATTGATACATTTTTCTGTATTTTAGATTCTGGTAGCATAAGCAGCACGGCCTCAACCGCTTCAACTTCACACCGAAGTAATGGTGCCTCTTTCTCTAGTCCGCCGCCTCAACGGAAAACGTATGCATAGTAATATTTTACGTTACAAAATATTTAATACATAGCAATTCTGATGTATTACCCTAAAGCACGTTATTGTGAATTTTTTAAAATAGTAAACTGAGCTTGGGAAGGGTGACCGCACTAGGGAAATTCGAAGCCGATACAGATCTGGAACTAGTTAAGCAAGGCAAAGGTAACTTTTTATGAACTGTTTATATGAGCTTGAAATAGAGAATACTTTGAGCGTAAAAGTGGATGAGCATTGTAGATAGTTTATATAATAATATGAAATTTGTTCCTGTGCGGTAATCAGTTTCTCAAAGAATTTGTTGTTTGTCACTCACAGAATCAAGTATTACAAAAACGGTGAAGAAACTGGTGAACTACGACGAAAAGGAAAAGGTATGAAAGGATATTTTGTATTTGTATACCTCGCTTAAATTCTGAAGCATGTCTTTAATTTATTTTGGTCCATCACAGGCTAAAGAAGAATTAGCGTGGGAAGTAGCTGCGAGGATAGTCAACGAGGTGACAAGCGTAACAATGGGATCTGGGGATTCGAACATGGTTTTTCAATAGCTTTCCAGTGCTCACTCATCATTATACGTTATTTATAGAACTTTGTTTAATATGTACAAGTGATTCGAAGGTGAAAATATACAAAAAGATGAGTACGCAAAAGAACAATTATATTTGAACATTTGTCTATTATTTACTGCAAACAGAAACGGCATCTAGTGCTGCATGGTTTTTAATGTTTCGCTTCACATGCAATCGTTTAAAATCGGTAATAGCGTCAAATGAATTAAGGGGTTTGGACAAAATTATAACAAACGAATATGTATTTTATTAACAGCTTAATTAACATATTTTACAATGAATACATTTTTCTTAACGTGTAATTTGCGCCTTGTGATTCACATATTTTTCACATGTTCTTACATTATAATCTATAACAAACCATTGCTTATTGTAATTGCGTTTTCGCTAGATGGAGCCCTCGTGTAATAAACCGTGCCATTAAAATCCCGTTGCGGAGTCCACTAAACCCATTTGATTGCATGTGTGTGAGAGAGAGGTACAATCTGTCCAAGATCATCGTTTAGTAAATCATCCCTGAATGAAAGTCGTTCCGATGAAAGAATACATTAGGATTGATTGTTGAAACTGTAGGCTCTAGTGTGGTATACAGATTCCCATCTGATGACACACAAAGTAACAATTAAGGTTTTTAACAATGCTTAAATACACATGCAAAGGGAAACACATCAAATTTTAATGCATTCCAAGCAATCAGTCATTTTTTTCCCGTACCACCCCATAAAGCTGTCTTGTAATTTTTAGTAGTGGGCTTGAAATGAAAGAAGGATGGTGAATAGCCAGAACATTGATCCTCCTGATCATCAAAGCAAACGCCTTCTTTGTCCAACGACGCAAGTTGCCTTCCCTGCAATCAGTAAAAACAAAAGGATCCATTGAAAACGTCATAATGTTTAGCTTACAACTCATATGCATCTACCCTCTTTCATTAAATACTATAAGCGACATTAGTGTTTTCAAGATACTTTTGGCATGAACATGATGAGAAAGGTCGTCAGACTGTGGGCCACTAAACCAAACGACACGCATGCATCTTGATGTCTTCCCTGCAATAAAACACCAAGATTACAGTTATTTTCAACGACTGCATTCCCCATCATCATAATTTTCGTAAAAAATAAACATTTTTTGTATAGCTTTTTTCTGTATTTCACCTGTAGCATCCACCCTGCGACAGTCCAACTTAATGCAACAGGTACGGTCACAACTGCCGCAATCAAAATATAAACCGATTCTTTATAATTTTCAACGACTCCTTTGTAAGCCGCTCGGCCAGCGAGGAACCCAACCATGAGCACTAGAAATCCGACGTAGGACAAAGAGTAGAGTAGCTGCACGAATGAGGTTCCACATTGAAGCAAAATTGAGCGACCAGACTCGACCGTCTACCGTTTAAAGAATATTATATTGTTGCATTTTACATTACAAACAAACCTAATTAACATTGTTGCATTACATAATTTGTTCGCTTGTAGGTAATAATCTTAACACGCGTATTCTACGTTTAGTAAAGTATCAGACTGAAGGTCGTCGTGGAGTTCGTGGGTTTTGAAGTCGTGATCAAACCGTAAAAAATCGGTAATGATTAATGAACTCAACAAGGGTGACTAAGACTACGCCATTCTGCTAAACTTACACTACAAAGTGCGCTCTCTAGAGGCCAAGCACTAAGGTTTCTTGGGAATTGTCGAGCAAACAGTGCAATAATGCAAGAAAATAGAACAAAGCGCACCTGTAAATTGTAAACTAAGCATCTTAAAGAACTACGAAATTACAGGGGTCTTTGGTGCCAGTGGGACCCAGTGTCATTTTTCATGCAATTTTATGACGTGCATTGCAAACATGCGTAGTTAGTCTCATTTTAAAGGAAGCACATCATATTATGCATTTCTAACGGTGTAATAACCACATGTGTTGTATGTGCTAATAAAACTGACGTAATAATAATAGTAGCAATTTTACATCTTGTCAATTTTTTCTCACGACTCTTGAAACTTTTCCCGTTTTTTGTTGTTTCAAAACACAAGCAAAATATCCACAACATGTGGGAGACTGCTATATCTATACCAATGTATCCGTTACAATCTTTTTAAATACGAATGCAATTGACAATGTCAACCAAGAATTTCTCTTTGAGAACAAACATAAGTTTTATCAAAAGTTAACGTGTAATTTTCGGTTATTACGTTTACTGTCCAAAAAAGGAAGACACTTCAGTCCTGACTTTTTTGTTCTCAAAAAAATCAAATACGAAATGATATAAAAGGCTTACATCAGAGAAGGATTCATATGTACGGAACTTAGAAAAAGGAAACGTTTACGATTTTGTGTCAAGCTCTTGTATTCCGCTTGTTAAGATTTATACCAAAAGAAAACCCCTGCCTGCGTTTAAATAAATGTTTGCCGACTGCAATAAAAAATCTTAAATACATGACTAAGCAGTTAGTTGTCATTATCCCCCTATTTACTATGTACCCTACTGTTACGCATGCGTATACACTTAGTAGCTGTGACAATGACAAACTGTTTCATGACTTTTTTTACAAGTTTACAATTGTGCGTTGAAGCTCATAGATGAGTTTAATTTAAATGTAAATGTAAATACCAAATGGTTTTTTATCGTTTGCCTACAACAAAATGAAAAGTTGACAATTGACTGTGCATGGCATATGGCAACAAAGACGTAGGCATTATGAAGAAAGGAAAGTGAAAGGGTGAGAAAATGGTGAGGGAAGAGAGTTGTGATGCTGACAAACCAATTATTCTATAAAATTTCCTTAAAACAACAAGATAACCTGAGGTATTCATTGAAATAAGATTTTTCTCATAGCTATAAGGAACTTTCAGTTATATTTAAATGTATTTATATTTAAGTTTATATTCAGTACCTGAAGATACGGAGGAAATATGATGACCCACTGGGTGTCAATAGCCACCTGTACCAACACGGAGAAAAAGAGGAGTATTCCTTGATAAGATGTTGGCAAATAAATTCCCGTGTCCAGACTCAGAAGAAACACACATTTCACCATGAGAACTGAAAAGATAAGACTGTACGTCACTCCCACCCCAACCCTCCCCACGAAGCATCCAATGATTGACGGATGAACGGCAAACATGAGTGCAAGAAATGAGCAAAGGAACAATCCAAAGAGTAGCATCTGCCCCAAAAACAAATGTCTTCTTGACTGACCCCTTGCCCTGCAAAGGACATACACTTCAAACAAGATAATAAGTATCATATTCAACGCTGCCAGAACAAAGAGTGGAATAGTCCACAACTCCCTCTTCAAAAATCCCCCAATAGTCATCCCGTAATACTCCTGGTCCTCCTCAGACTCAACCAATTGATCCCTCCCAAAGTGGCTGTTTATTGACCAGTCCACTGGCTCTGCCCTTTGCACGTCTCCCGTTGTTGCCACTGAAGGATGATGAGCTTTGATGTCAGCACTTTTGAGAACATGGTCTCTCGTGCTACTACCGCTACTCTGCAAATCCCCACTAAGATTGTTAAAATCTTCTTCAGCAGTGATCGCTGTGATTGTTCCGGTTGTGGTAGCTGGGTGAAACAGATCGTCATGAAAAGTATGGCTAAGGTCTGCTGCTGAGGATGACGACAAGATTTCACTTGCATCTTCCTCTACGCTCCCGTGATGATGGTGGTGCTCTACATTATCACTGTGATGGTGATCATGATCACGTTGATGATCATCCTTTTGCTTTACGTCTTCCCCATTACCACCATCATGCATCATACTCGCAAAGATATCATCATCCTCGCCGTCATCTAAGCTTAGATATTGCTGTTTACTATACCCCTTTCCACTGCTACTCCCATTGTCTTCAATTGAGATGAATTTGCTCGGCTGAAGACTCTCACTTCTTCTGCTGCCACCACCATTGCTATTTTTTAGTAAAACTTTATCAGTCTCGGTTTCATCATCCGTACTTGTATTATGGCTTCTGTTTTTACTCCCACTACTAGGCTCCTCTTTAACAACATTACTATTACTACTACTACTTTCATTATTACCAACGGCAACATTATTATCACTACTGCTGCTACTTCTACTGCCAATATAAATGTAATTAGCACCATTACTACCAACATTACTACTAACGTGATTGTTACTATTGTTAGCATTATTAGTATTGTTTTTACTCATGCTCCGCCAAAAACTTGCGATTCTATTTATAATGCTACTGCTGCTCTTTTCAAGAGTTCCATCAATGTGATGGAAGGCAGCTAAGCTTAAATAATTTGTTGGCATTAGTGTTGGCTTGCTTAACGCAGTGGCATTGTTCTCAAAACTACTATCGTTAGTATTAGTTTGTTTATTTCTATTGTTATCCCCTTTGTTTCCCATTTCCTCAGCGTTAGAAGAAGATGAAGCTAGAGAAGGCTTTGCAGATGAAGTCGCGCTCTGTTTCTCATACAGATCAGTCTCTTGGCTGTAATACCTGTCAAAGTCGATGCTACTCGCGGTGGCGTCAGTATCACTCCCTGTCATGTAGTACGCTGCGGAGGATGCCAAATCATCCTCATCTACAACCGCAGCCGAACTTGCTTGTCGAGTAGGGGTAAACAGAGATGAGGGCTCTTCTCGAGTTAGTAATTTCGAAACTGTTGCCTTTGAAGGGTGATGCCCTTGTCTGACTCCCTTGTTATTATTGTTGTTGCTAGAAGTAATTGTCGTAGTAGGGATTAGCCTTGCTTCATTGTGCTGATGATGTTTTTCAGTTGAGTGGCTGCTAAATGGCGAGGGGATTGTTGGGAACCTCACGAAAGGCACATGCTCATTGCTCTCTTCAGGGGCAGACATTTCCCTAGATAAAAAGAAATGATCGTAGGGGTTTCCACCTGGATTATTGCTACTGTTTACTTCATACGACATTTGTCGTCTTGGTGCGGTAAGCTTCATGATCATGAGATTTCTATTAGCGGTGCTTGACGGGGATGACGAAGACCCTTTCCGTGTCCCAGGCACTGGCTCCACATGGCCGGCTTTGTAGGAAAGGGCTGGTGAGAGGGAACCTACAATGAGGAAGAAGAGGAGAAGGTGATGACGAAGCCTTTGGGGTGAATTCGACAAGGTATGACACTGGTGAGAATTTCGCGACTTCATGATGACTAAGGTAATGATGACGGTGATGAGTCAGTTGTAGTTATAAATGTCTTCAGCTTTCTCCCTTGTCATGTAAACAACAAAGGGAATGAAGGAGCATTCACTTTTTCCTGAGAGATTTTTATTGGAGACAATATGGCGTTCTCACAATAACAGCGTTTGTGTTCTGGACGGGTCAGTTATATGTATTTCAGTTGGATGGAACAAGAAGGGTTGAATTAGAATGAGAATGGCTGCGTTTTTGTAAATTTGAGACAGATTCATACTCGTCCTTTCAATATTCTATTTGTAGTTTTGTAGGACCTAAATTTTACGTACTTTGCGTCCTTATCCGCTTCGCTGATGACATTTATGATCGATTTAAGTCTTCGTTTGAGCTTTACTGTTCCTACCTCTCTGTAAATTAAAATTAATAAAATGAAAATGAGATTGTAAAATTAAAAGCGACATGCCTTAAATGGAAAAATGTTCTCAGTGTAGTGTAGTGTAAGCTTTAATAACTTTTTAAAGTCAATTATTGTCGAGAGCGACTCATGCATGCATGAAGTGAAATCATAAAAAATGAAGGTGCTTTTTATGATCCTTTTCAAAACTGTTTTTTCTTCTCTCGTTCGGCAGATAGTTTTTGATGAATGAAGCATATCGGAAGTAAAATGGCTTTGTACTGTTTTTTCTGTGCTTTTTACTTACACAAGCCATAAAATGTGATAGGTAGGTATTCATAATAGTTAAAATTCATGTTTACATCTTGCGGACTTGTATGCATTTACATGCTTTAAATATTTATTATGATTTTGTGGCAATAATAAAAAAATCTGATGCCGTTGCGGCTCGGTGATATATGAGTTGTTGGTTAGGACGAGCAGTTATTGTTGTGTATTACAACAACAGGCTTAAAAATAAACATATCCCCTTTAATATGTGCAATTTTTGCAAAAAAAAAGCCAGTAAAAATGAAGGGGGCGAACAAAGGTATACGGCATACCTATTTCAGTTTCTATTGTTTTAGACAGCTTTTGTGGTTTCACACATTATTTACTGCAATACCGAAACATTACAACTTGTTTACAGTAAACTTTACATATGTGCATGATAATTTCTTTGTTGCATTTTTGTGCGCCCAACATGGGAATTGGGAGTAGAAGTGGGAATACCATTAAAATGCAGCGTTTAGTTTAACAAATCATTAAAAGCAAACTAAATTTATATTCTCATGTCCCAAAAACATTATCGGTATTGAAATATAAACTTGATTTGAATTTTGACTCGCATGAATCACTGCATATTCTGATTTTTAATGAACAAGTTTTAAATACACGTTAATTGTTTTCAACTACATGCATTCCGTATAAGTGTTTTAGTTAAATATACACACATTAATATGAGCATGAAACAAACGAGGCGTGTTGTCTGTTTTAATTGATATTTACATTTAAACAAACATTAGTTTCAGAAATAATTTCCATTTAAGGCATGTCGCTTTTAATTTTACAAT
>JAHZNG010004560.1:0-10887 GCA_027744375.1 Orchesellides sinensis
ATATGGCGTATGATGTCTTTGTTTGGAATTCTGGAAATGAAATGGGGCAATATATTAACAATGAATTTCCGTTCGAGCTGAACACAAAAACCATTATATTTGGCGTTCTTGAAAATATTTTCCAATTTTGTGGCAACTTACAGGAGTACGTATTTAGCGACTTAATGCTACTTGGAGCCTTAACATTGTTTATTCTGGTAAATGACCTTAGTAGCCGTACCTCCAATACAATTCAATCGACTTATAATCAACAAAAGCTTAGTTTGCTTTGGAAGGATTACAAAAAAGTTAAGTGCATCTCCAAAGCCATGAATGAATGCATTGGGGCCCTTCTAACTTTCATGCACTTCAACAACGTGTTGCTCTTTGGATATACACTTTTTAAGTTACTCAAAAAACGGAAATCTCACCTCATTCGTAACACATTGACAATATTTAAGATTATCAAGTCATTATTCACCTACTTCGTAGCTGTCAGAACCTCAAGAATGGTAGAACCTTTCATATATATAATTTAGTTGTTGTTATGTTTCTGAATGAATTTTTAAGCCTGTATACCTCTTAATGTTTGTTGGCTAGAATTCATCTCTTCGGTCGTGGATTCATGAAAGGGCACATCTAATCCCAGTCCAAAACATTGATATTAACGGAGTGCCAGTCAATGTTGGAGTACTATTGGATGAACTCAAAATGAATCCGATTGGTCTTGGTGAAGGCGTATTTCACATAGACATTGAATTTATAATAAAAGTACGTAAAAATTTCATTAATGAAATATCAGTGAAGTTTTTCTATAGATTACAAAATAAGCTGCAACAACTGGAACAACTAATGTAATGGAATGATTGAATGCTTAATTTTCAGCTGGCCGCAATGATCGTTTCTTATTTTATGTTCCTGGCCAAGGAATCTGAGGATTGAAATAACATGTCTCGTATGTAAATAGAAATGATACTAATAATTTTGCGCGTTAAAATACGCAAGAGTTCCGGATCGTCCATAAATACATAGCGTATAATATTATATATGTATGTGGAGTCGATTACTAGTTGTTTTCAATTTGGAATTTGCGTATTTAATATTAAACGACGTAGTGCTATTAAGATTTATGATTATATTGTCAATCTTTATTCTATATACTGAATACCATTATTCCGTGTTGTGACAACAGAGACCATGGGCAAGATGTAAAATTTATTGCTAACTTTAATTGTACTAATAAAACCTGATTAACGCCACATAAATTGTATTTGAATCAGCCGTGGTATTTTAACTTCTAAAGTTCCATCACAGTTTAAACAAATTCCAGGTTGTCTAATTCTTCAAAGTTTCACTGAAATATAGTTACTTTTCTTACTTCGTTTTCAAGATGCGTTTATTTGCAGTTATTAGGGCTGTGCTTGCAGCACTTGCTGTAATGACTGACTTAGTTGAGTGTGAACAGAAGGTTTGGCCACACTGTTTCAAAATAACTGTAACCTAATAAATTTGTGTTAGTAATGATGATGTTATTAGGTTTAATATCACTGATTTATTTGTGATATAGAAAGAAACAAAAACCTTCTCATCAAGAGTGCAGGACGCAAAAGATACAAGATTCTAGCCTGTGGTGCAGAAAAGGATATCAGATATCGCCAGTTTATCTGCAAAATTATTTGTATTCATTTTCTGCTCTAATCTTTGTAATAATATGAGTTCTTTAGAGTTGATCCAGTTCAAGTCATGTTTCAGACTTGATTTTGCATCAGTAACTCATCTCAATAAATTTTGTAGGTCTTGTTAATATATGAAATTTGTTAAAACTTATTTATTGGCATCAAGTAATTTAGAACTTTAAAAAAGCAATGCAGTATTTAAAAAGTCAAAACTTAAACAAAAGTTTTGATTGGCATATCGTTTTAGAACACCGAGAATGTTGCTAACAACCACTAAATATGTAAAACGTAATGCAGTTTTTTAGACAGAGGACACAAAGTATGCTAACCGTAAGTCGTCGTTGCGAGTTTTGGCTTTCAGTGGCCTTTCAAGTAGTGGTTATTAGCAACGTTCTCGGACGGCGTATGGAGAAAATATGCCAATCGTAATATTTTTATGTTTTCTGAACATTGTTTGTCCATCTACTTCACACATTCATGATACACAAGCTTAAATAATGTTAAAAGAACATTTCCTGAATGAATGAGACTGTGGGGATCATCATTCAAAATTCAGGATACGTAAATTCTGGGTTGTTACTTGTTACATTAAAAAGCATCAGAAAATGACACAACACAAATGTACTTGCTATTAGCTCAAAAGAAGTAGATTGAGCTTACCTTAATTGTAATTAAATTAATCGTGTCCCAAAATATTAACCAGTCTGTCTACTGATAAAAACTAAACTGAACTTTTGTAGCCAAACAGTTGCTTTAAAAAATGAGCCCTTAGTCCGGGGCAAAAAATGCCTACAAGACTATCTGATGGTTTAAACTTGAGGATAAAAAATTTCAGGGATGGGTTTCAAAAAGCATAGCAAATTGACGCGACATGTGATCGAGTTTTTGGAGTTTCATCAGGTAACTGCAAACTGTCTGTGGCGTATCGGTTTAGAAAGTCATTTTAATTTGAAAATTGAACTGAATTGAAAACCTTGTTGTTTTAATGGTTCCTAATGTTAAGTGCGTGCTTGTGTTTTCTTAGAATTTCATTTCATTACATCCCTCTTTTTGCTAAAACTTCCCACAAATTTCATTTATGAAATTGAATATCTTAAAGAGAATTGCAACGTTTGGAATACTTACAAAATTGAATGAATACCATTAACATTAAAAATAATTAACTATAACATAATTTAATTTGGTTACCTTCTGTCCCAGCCGTTTTTGTTTTCTATAATACTGCTCGTCACATGTATGCCGCTCGTCACACGTATGCCGCTCACCAAAGGGGGTGAATAAGTAAATAGCCCGGGCTTGTTTTTTTTCTCTAGACTGCATCTTGCCGAATTTTATATAGATTTGAGTTTCGCCTTATATTACGTCAAAATCCCAATAAAGAAAAATGTTTAATGTGAAATATTCAAAACTGAAATCATGTGTTGGTATTTACGCTGTTTACTCTAAGCAATGCGCATTTTTTGATGGGGAAAAAGAGACTAGAAATTTTATCATGATTAAGAGAAGCAGTTTCAACATTCATCCACAGAGTCTTTTGTTATATGTGTAGTTTGTCTAATTTTGGTTAAAAAAATATGACATGTTTTCTGGAGCTAGTATATGGTGATGCTCTGAACGACCGTTATTTGCATGGTTTTAGTGAACATATGCACATCAATTGATGTTGCAACAGGCGAACCTATTAACAGTAATAAGTTATAAGGCGTAATTAAAATATACAATCCATGACGGGCAACACGTTAAGTTTTCATAATATGGCTAAAGTAGCGGCATGATATACACCACCCACGCTTTTTTTGCATGTATTTATCAACGGCTGTTATGCTTCTATTTTGGAATTTTGTTTCTGGTCTGTTTTTAAGGTTGCTGCTCTGAAATCTCATGTTACCATTGTTATTTTTTAAACGAGTGGAGGCAATAAAGAAAAGGTGTCACCAATCACATCTGCCGAGTCATCGTTTACCAAGTCCAAAACACTTAATGCTTTTTAACAAAACTCCAATGCATCGTACCATGTTTTCTTAGTAAACCCCGATTTATATAATTTTAAATATTTAATTACCTACAAATAAAATAAATTTAAGTTGCCATATTTTTCCATTGCATTATCTTACCTACAAAAATATTACTACCTTCCAGGTAACAGTCGGTAGTTTCATTTTTCTTGCATCTAGCTTGAGTGCATATAAGAGCGTATTCATACAAGACAATACAGGTTATCAATTAGCATAAATCCAACGTCTTAAATTAGTCATGTCATTTTACTACAAATACATGATGAAATTATTACTCGTGATATACAGGTTGTGAATAATACCATGCACCTTACAGTCATTTGGATTTGGTTCACTTGTGACACTAACCATAAGACGATAATTATTATGTTGGTGGTATATCATGACAACGTGCGATGCAATTTGAATGTTTTTAAAACTTTCTCAGCAGACTTTGATTAACTTGCTTGATAGACTCCTACTGAATATTATAGTGGGTTTTCATTGACACACAAGTCCAGTCCAGCAGCATTACCTTGACGTTTTTATACAATTGGAGAAAATCGGATTATAAGATATCTAGACTTAATGAATATTGCTTTGTATGGAAATGAGTATAATACATGTATAAAACTAGATAAGTGGTAATCAATTATTATTATTCCTCAGTATTTGATTCAGTTGATTCAGCAAAATTTTAATAGCTAAACCAAAACAAAACAACAACTTCTATTCGTGACATAAATATACCTTCTTATATGTTAGTTTGTCAAGTAAATAAGTTACATAGAGTTAAATTTATGTAGGCAACACTGACCATTTAAAAATGCAGTCTAATAATAATGGTAATCATGACTTTTGTTTTTTGGTGGGCGACCTGGTCTTTTGCTAGACGTACCTTGGACTGTTGTTGTTGATAACGACTGATTAAACGGTGAAAGCTCATGGTCACCTTGATTTCCCCCGTTAAGTCCCATCAGCTCCCCAACAATCTCCGGATGATGGCTGGTTATCAAATGATATTTACAGTAGACCGGTGTGCTATATTTCTTTGAACAAAAATAACACACCAGCTTTTTCTCAGTGGGCTCTGTCCCCACATATTTTTTCATTACGGAGGCTACTCTCCTCTCAAATGTCTCTGTGGACATTCCTTCTTCCCTGCAATTCTTAAATATGTCTCCAATATGGGATCTGACCACATGGGCGTTGAGCACTCCATCAAGCTGAAAGGTAATTTGGCAATAGTTGCATTTGTATGGCATCTCGCCGGTGTGCACCCTCATGTGTACTCTTAGGGTCAACTTTGTTCGAAACGCGTTGCCACATGTTTGACATGTAAATCTTCCTTGGCCTTTCCGCCCCCTCTTCCAATTTCCTTGACCAAGGGATACAGATGAGGCATTTGGGCTTAATTGAGCTTCAGATGAAGATTGTAATTCAGTTTGTAGATCTGAGCGCAATTTGTCAAAGTGTTTATTTACCATGTGTAACTTCACAGTCCGCCCATGACGATATCCGTACTTACAATAGGGGCAACTAAATGGAGTGGTCGCGTTGCGATGGGTTGACTTTAATTTGGACGGTTTGAATAATGCATGTACAGCCAACTGAAAGCGCTTCGGGTGTATTGTTGGATCCCTCAGGGAGGAAAAGTAGGTTGTCATGTGCAACTCCACCATGTGGAAATTCAGATTCTGAGCAGATTCATAACGTCGAGGGCACATTGTGCAAATAAATCTACCCCTGTCATTCAAATCGTCAGTGTCCAGATTTTCCTTTGACCGTCCGTTTCCCATTGTTTGGGAGAGGGTGCCGTGTTCGTTTTCGCCGTTAACAATCGTATTAATCCTCTCCTCCTCATTGTTTTCAAAGGGCTGATCCAGATTAATGTCCAGGTCTTCATCTTGATTTACTTGCGAAATTAAAGTCACCTGCTCGTTTAAGCTTTTTGAAGATTCAACTAAATAAATATGAATAATAGTTACTTTTAGGATGTACTCATCTTTCAAAAAGTCACCTTTGTTAACTTAAATATTATATAATCCTAAACGTACTCTTAATACTACATTGAGATGATGCCTCGGCACAATCCTTGCCTTCAGCTTCAGTTTGACTACGGGTAGGTTCAACTATTTCAATCTTTATCAATTCCAGAGTTGGAAGGACATTTTCAAGTCGAACGGAGCCTAAAAACAAATATGAAATTTAATATTTGATATTAAAATTTTTTTTGCATGGATCACTTTAAATATTGAATAAAACCCTTAGTGAGCTTACATTTGTGAATAATTTCCTTCCTCAGGTTTTCAGCAATATTGGCATTCATCAGTTGAATTGGGTTCCTTGTCATCAGTTGACGCTTAAACTCCTGAAATCTCTCCCTGTCACCTTCCGCATTCCTCATGAGATCATGAATGGTCTCCACACTTGCATTTAACTTCAGCCGTATCAGTTTCCACTCTTTGTACAGCTGCTCAAACTGGCTCAATATTGGAATGCACGAGTTACACAATGGAATACACATTTCCGTTTCCTCCAAAGAATCCAAACTTGTCTGTTGCATCTCCAGTGACGTTGACAAGTTGAAAATTGTGGCATAGTCACATTTTAAAAATCTACAGAGGCCAATAATTGACCATAATTTTGAGTTGCTTGGCTTGACTCCTTCAAATCCACTAACATTCCTTTTTAAACAAAAGAAGCAGGCTTCTTTAGTGTCAACTTGATACGTATTGATTGTCTTCATTTTTTAATTATTTTTGAAAAATATTTAGGCCCAATTCTTTTTAATTTTCGTACTGTAACATACAAAACTTGTATTTACGAATGCAGCAACACAGTAAAGATAGGATACTAAACAACTCCCTCTCTCTCTCCATAAGAAAACATACCAATCTGCTCTGTTTGACTTCAGAAAAATAAATGAAACATATTCACTTTAAAAATCCACCTGTATCTTGGGCTTTTATTTCTTTTAAAATGGTTGTTCATATGAATAGCTCCAGTAGTCATTAGTCATTACTATTACCGACACCTTCCATGCATATTCCACTTATAGAAAAATCACGGAGTGGTACATATGTGTAAGTACTATATACATTACTCTAGTAATGAACCTATGTACCACTACACACTATATCTTATATATTGACTATGATGTGTACACATTGCAAACACACATACAACCAGTAATGCAGAAATTAAACACAAATTTTAATCAGCTTTTAATCAAACACTAAGTTTTAATGCAAACCTTAGTATACAAATGTTTATTGATTTTTAGTAAGACATGTGATAATTCTGAATACATTTAAATCGGTCAATTAGACCACTTGCATGTAATTTACATTTATTCCAGATTATAAAGCACCTTATCTTAATCGCTTTATAAGCTTTTATCCCATTCCTCCAGTGCTCCCCACAAAAACTCAAAATTGGAATTACAAAAAGGCCAAGAAATGAATAAAACACAACCACAAAGTTACTTCTAAGAGAAATCTTATCAACCGCTGCCTTTTCACTCTTTTCCGCCCTCACAGTCCCATTCCACGTGCTAATCCTAAACTGCCACCTGTTCCATAGCTGCACAAAGCCTCCCTCAAAAATGGCTCTCAGCCTCTTCAAAAACACATCATTAGCCAAAGGAGCATAACTAACAGCAAATCCACGGTAAAGTCTCCCAAACGAGTCTTTACTCAGACTTACGGCTAAATCCTCATCTACATCTGATTTCCTTGCAAGCATATCTCTAACGCTAAGATAAATCTTGTACACGTTTTCATACATATCTACATACATGTTTCTTTCACATTTTTTAATATTTTCCTCATTCCAATTGGGTTTTAGAAATTCCACAAATTGTCTGATGGTTTCAGGTACTCGTATGAGTCTTTTAAACTCTTTTATTGTATTCGGGTCTTGTTCGGTCAACCCTTGATATTTTACTATATTACTAACCATTAATCGCAAACGTGGCACTCTACCACTTACACTATTATTATTACCATATAGTAGTCTTACAAAACTATCATCTGCCGGTGGAGAATAAACACGCAGCCTTCTTTTAACCCCTTCAGCAAATGTGTCTACAACAACTTTAGGCAATGGAGCAGATAACTGCTCAATATTACTCCCTTGATAAAACAAAGTGAGGATCACTCCCGCCAGTACCCACGCCCCACCTAAAATTCTACATTTGTGAATAACTGTTGTTCCTTGACACATAAACACCGTGTAAGGGAAAGTAAAGTGGCTGATAACAAAATTAAATGCCTTGCCCCCTCCTTTTTGTAATTGCACATAAGATTGCATAGTTACCCCGTTTATTACGGCACTGGCCAAGACAATCACCCATGTGAATACATCAAATGCCGAGAAATATCCCAGGAATGATAACCAACTTGAACCGTCCAAGGGCAAGCAGGTTACAAAGTGTACAGCAGTATTTGGATTCTCATAAAACACTTCCCATCGTTCTGCAGAGTATCCAACCCGTAATAACGGGCAAAGTACCCCGGCCATGGGTTGATGTGGTAAGAAGGTAGAATTTGGTCCTGTTAGAATACCCCCTAATGCTAAATCTATGTTTGTGTCAGGCGAAAGTACATTGAGCAAATAGAATTTGTCCAGGTTTTCAACGTTTTTATCCAACTGGCCAATTCCCTGGACAAACCAGATGGTGTTATACGTAAACAGTGGCGTTTTCGTAAATAACTCATGTAAATGGCGAATACTGGTTGGGTTGTATTTAACGTAGTTTGGATGTGGGTATTGGAATATAGTAGGACTTTTGTAGACACCTTTACCATTTGTTACCGGGAGAAGTTGCAAGTTTCTCTGGATAATGTCGTGGGGATGATGGTAACTGACTTGCGAGCAATTTAAAACTTTGACTAAATTTCCCTTAGTTTTTTCGATAAGAATCAGAATCTGACTTTTACCTCCCTTCATCATCAAATATGAGTTTAACCAGGCCATATTATCTAAATATAAAATAGTTTGCGTGTACGAACTTTGTCTCAAATTAGGCCTGTTCCATTGTACATGTACGAAAAACAGGCCATATCTTGGTGTGGTTACGTCACTATAATCACGAGTTCGGTAGTTGACGAAAATGTCATAAATGATTGATTTTGGAAGTAGAGGGTTCGTCAGCACAGACGCAATCCCACCCGGAATGCGATGCAGATTCCATATTTTGCATGGCTCGGGGTCTATGTAAACCTGTACAAGGCAATTCCTTCTTGGGGGAGGAGGAGCTCGAAAAATAAAACCAGTAGAACTATTTGGATTTAATTTCACTGGATTATTGTTACAGTGAAGCAGATGCTTTTCTCTTTTATGGGGGGCAATCCTTTGAAGGTCTCCAGCGGAACTGTAATGCACCATAGAGAGTATAACTGGGAAATCCACGTGCTTCCCCTCAAACTCTGAGCCAATTTGGGTTTTCTAGTGAAGAAATTATGTGTTAACGTATGTTTGCATAGCATAAAAAATTATTGACTCAATTACTTACTTGAATTGAAATATCAACGACGTTTATGATTAACTGGACTGTACAGTTTTCAAACGTTTTCAGCTCATTCCTAAGTTCCAATGTGGTTCCATGGCTGGGAATGCTTTCCAGAATAAAAATTATTATACACATAGTCAACATTGTCTTGATTACCAAATCAGGCAAGTTAGATATAGACAGGACAAAAATGAGATCCTAAAACCATCTCAAATAATATACTGGATGTCGTTGGATTTGGTTCGGTTTTGCTTCACTATAGTTATTACTTGCATACTAGTCTTCACGTAGCCTGCTTCAATGCTAGAATATTTGGTATTCCTATAACTTTATAGGGCGAGGTAAGCTATTATGTTCACATCCTCTATTAACTTTCTCCCTACAGTTAATCACTTTTTGTGTTTTAATTTATTTTAGTAATTAAATTTTTGGTATTGAAAACTTCCCATACCAACTTACAGACATTTTAACGAATACACATGTATAAGATGTAATGTCATACTACAAAATACAATGAGTTTTTATTAATGATAAAAATAAAGAGAATTTTGTTTGGTATCCTGTACTGAACTATAAAATCAACAATGTATGTCTTTCCTGTTCACTAGATGGGTTATACAAAAATAACCTATTTCGTAAATACTTAAGCTTTCATCAGCTAATGAAGAACCATGTCATAACCCATGTATATCCCCTTGCTCTTGCTTGGTACGGTTAATACAACGTCGTATCTCAAAAAGAAACATGGTAAAAGCCACATTCAACAATGACAGTAGCATGTAAAAGGTCCCACTCAATTGCTGCATAGTCAATGCATCACTTAACTTGTAATAGTTTCTATAGTCAACTTTCGCAATCCCCTCCTTTCTCTCCCACAAGTTCCTTTGCTTTTTCACATATGCATAATCCAACTGCTTCCATTTTCCCACCAAACCATAGTCCACTGCTTGCCGAATCACTTGGTCAAACTTATCGCGAAAAACTGCCCTTTTACGAAAAATTAGTCCCGCCGAAGCAAATGACGTGGCCTCTGGAGACTTACGCAATGGAACTCGTCCATAAGAATCACTCAGGTTTTTGTGGTACACATAATTTGCAACTGTCGCCCAAGAAATGCATGCAAAATTTGGGTTATAAATGGCCCGCTGAAAACATTTAGCGTCATCCTCCTCCACCTCCATTCTTTCGAATATAGCTTGAAACACTGGATTTGTCGATGTCTTCATTAAAGAATACGCAGTACCACGATAGTCTTGCAGAGCAATTTTAAATGTTGGAGATCTTGCAAGTTCTGCAAAAGTTTGTGGGGGCTCCTCCACAATTGGAAATGTAAAGAAGAAGGTTAGCTTGGACCGGTAGGCTGTTGCAATAAGGAGCACATAAAAAAGCCAGAATGTAATGAATACTCTAGTGGCACTGGCTTTGGTTGTCTGAATTCTCCCCCCGTCCTGCTCCAACAGAGTACATACAATGTACTCGTAAACTCTACCACTTCCATTGTTATCCTCAGTTAACTTAAGAATGCCTGCTAATGTTAAAAATGACGTTGGAATAGATATAAAAACAAATAGCCAAACCAAAGACGTAAAAGGCCAGTAAACGGATTTCCAACTGAAGTGCGGCTTGGGTTCACCTGTTGAGAAAATCATCCATTCGTACACAATATGAGCAGAGAAGCCCACAACTTTAAATTTATTATAGAGTTGTCCAGTTGAATGTCCAA